>CM021737.1:19545558-19782226 GCA_011075105.1 Heteronetta atricapilla | reverse complement strand
ACTTTTATATACCTATATATATAAATATATATATATATAAGATTTTATATATATATATATATATATATATAAAAGATTTTCCTTTAATGAATATCATGTAACTAAATAGTGTAGAACTTCATATATGGGAACTTCATGTCAATTACTCCTGATAGCTTGTATGCCATAAAGCTGCTGGTTAGGGTAAAATGGTAGCTTTTAAATAGCCATAAAATGCCATTAAAGCAGGAAGAGTGTTCTCATTTGTTGCTTTTGTTTGTTTGTTTGTTGTTTTTTTTAACCGGTAGAACGGAGTAAGAAATGTGCTGTGTGATGTCTATTATAAAAATGCTGGAGAAAGAAGAATTAATTAATACCAATAATCCATTTTTGTTTTTATCAAACGTGTGAGTTTCATCTAATATAGTTTTTGTGATGTATCTTCCTAGAAATACCAACTTGAAAGTCTCAGGTCTCAGTTACTTTTTTTTTTTTTTTTAATTATCTTCACCTTCACAATAGAAACCAAACTGAAAAACCAGGGTACACCTTTACTGTCATGCTCTTGCCCAGGGGTTTTATCTCCAATGGTCTGCACCTTGTGAACACTGATGTACTACTGGACTCACTTTCTGTAGTGATGCTGCTACCTCCTGCCAAAAGGGAATGCAGGCACTACTGAAAGGATAATTCATTGAAAAGATAATTTGCTCCAGGCTTTGCTCTAGACAGATGATATGTATATAAAACTTGCCAAATCTGACTCTTCCAGCTGGGATAGTCTTGTTATCCAGGCAGGGCTAGTGCCTCCACATTGTGCCATAGGGCATGCAGCACATGCTTAGTGTCCGGCTATAAGAGCACTATTCTGGCAAGATGCAATACATCAGTCTCACTATCTGCGAAACTGTGATCCTTCTTGCAGGGGAGAAATAGCAGAAAAACAAAAGCCCAAACCCACAACTCCCACACTTTGGAGCTGTATTTCCTATCAATGTAAAGGAAATCCTGGGCATGTGCTATCCAGTGTTCCAGCTCAGAGCACTGTGGATGTGAACCACTCCAAGATGGTTGGTCTTCTGCAACCTTGAACTCTAAAATGTCTGTGAAAGGATTCATACATCAGATGATGTGGATTTAATGTTGGTGTTAGTGTTAGCAGCAAAGGCTAACTTTGATAATACTCGAGAAAAGTTGTCTCTGAAGGGAATATAATTACTGTTGCTGAATCCTAAAGAGATGGGTTGCCTGTCACCATTCCCCATTGTACTGCTAGACTGGTGTGAGCAGACCAAACTGTTCTACTGATGTTTTTAATTAAAATTTTCATTAGATGTAGCATGAAAGTATTGTGCTTTGCAGATGTAAATAGCAGGACAGTGACTGCATAGATACTAAAAGGATTGTGCAGGAGATCAGAGACAATAGAAGTGCGAGGGTTGCCTTAGTACAAGATAAAAACATACAGAAATGATGATTTGTACAAAGAAATAACAGCAACTACCTATCACACAGTGGAAGAATCAGGTGATACTTAAGAAAGAAAGAGAAGAAGCATGAATAGTTTTCACTATTCAGCAAGAACTGAATAGTGAAAACAGTTTTTCACACCCTGAGTAATTAAACAGGATTTCATGTTTCTTTCATGGTATTCATTGCTCTCCTGAGGCAGTAAGTCAGCAGTAATTTGTAATTAAAGAGATGGCTGTATTCACTTTAGCAACCGGAATATTCAGTATTGTGCTGATAAATAAATTGCAGTCATAGTATGCATCAAAATTAGTAGTGAAGACTAACCTTTTTTTTTAACTGCAGAGTATCATGTATGCTAAAACTGGAGCCTGGAGGTAAGGGAGAAAAGAGCCATGAAAGCAAACTGTGTTGACCAAACAACGGGCATGGCAAGGAGTACAAGCTGAGGTGTTGGCAGAGTCAGATTTGTGAGGCAGGTGGGTGAGGGAGGACACAGGCTTTCAGTGAGATGTGGAGGGAGTTGGAGTCCATGAAATTGTTCTGGAACAGGGAAAACATGACCTTCACTGGGTGCAGGAAGGGTTTATTATAGCTGCAGGTAGCAGGGAAGTTGAGATGAGTCATGGTTGCCAAAAAGAAGACTAATTGAAGTCATCTAGCAAGAGGCAACTACAGTGTAGAGAGAAGTAAAAACAGTCTTGCAATTGTGATCTATAGTAAGTATGTCAAGTACTGCCATTTTATCTGTAAGATTTACATCTGCATCATGGGACTGATACAGTCAAGGAACTGTGTTTCTCTTAGGAGTGTTATATCTAATAGCATCACAGAGAAAAAGAAAAAAAAACAACAGAGAACTTGAATACAAGGTCTTAACATGAGGTAAAAGAGAATGGGGAAATTATACTGAGTCTCGTGTCAGCAAAATTATTGGTGCAAAAAGACATAGAGTCGTGTATGGCTATGAAAAGCTACGAGAAAAATTCTGCTCCATATTACATCAGTGTGCGATGTTGCTCCTTGAGAGTAACACTGAATAGCTCTGTACATTACTGACTCATTTGTCTGATAGCCAGGTAGGCTGAGTGGAATTTTTTTCCCTAAGCCACATTTTGAAGCCAGTGCAGAAGAGTATTGATGAAGTCTTTTTGTTTAGTGTAAATATTCGTGTTCATAATATGTGATCCAGAGCTGGTTCACTGATGGCTTCCCTATCAGAGGAAGAGAGGCTAAGACAGTACTTGTTGCCTTGAGTTACATGAAATGTAGTAATTTTTAGCCTGATGCCTGTGGTTGTTTTACCCTGATGAGCAGCTGAACTCCCCCACAACTGCCCTCTCAGTCCCCCTCCTCAAAGGAAAAGGGGGAGAAATACAATGAGAAAGGGTGTAAGGGTTGGGATAAGGACAGGGAGATCGCTCACCAATTACCGTCATGGGCAAAACAGGTTCAACATAAGGAGAGGCATATATTGCCTGTATCATATAGGCTACAGCACTGAGAAACTGAAAGCAAACTGGAAGCCTGTTCCTCCATGGGCATCTCCACAGGGGAACTTCTGCTCTGGTGCCTGGAGCACCTCCTGCCCTCCTTCTGAACTGACTTTGGGGGCTGCAGGGCTGTTTCCTATTTTCTCACTCCTCTATCCCAGCTGCTGTTGCCCAGCAGTTTTTTTCCCTTTCTTAAATCTGCTCTCACAGGAGCACAACCAGCACTGCTCACTGGCTCAAGCTCTGGCCAACAGCAGGTCCCTTCTGAGGCCAGCTGGAGCTGGCTCTTCTCTGACATGGGGCAGCTGCTGGGCTTTTCTCACAGAGGCCACCCTGCACCACCCTGCTATCAAAACCTTGCCACATAAACCCAACCCAAGGTCCTGAACACATGAATAATTTAATGGCTGGCAAAACAAGCAGTTCTGATTTTAAAGTCATGAGAACACTGTGCGGCCACTGAGAGCAATTTTAATCCTGCCCTAACACTTCCTCTCTGAATCAGGACTGAATATCGTGCCTGTGCCTCCTCTCCAGTGCACAGCTTGCTCAGCACTTGTGCTTCCAGATGCCCAGGCTGGGCGTCACAGCTGGCAGTTACATGATTTACAGTGGGATTATGCCTGCAGCTTTGCCTCTGGGAGCATCTGTATTCTCAGGGTTTGGACTATTCACACTTCTTTGATGGCCAGGCTGGCCTGAGTAGCTAAATTATATATTTTTTTATGGTTTTGTTGTGTGCTTTTGTGCTGATGCTCTCTCAGTGGCTTGCAGTGTAGTTGCACAGGCTGGCTCTGACTGCCATTTAGCAGCACAGGCTGTCGCTGCTGCTCTCATAAGCTGTAAAGGTCCCCTTCCTGACCTGTGTCCTCGCCTGCCCATCACCTGCACTGCACCAGGCTTGGCTGCACAGGGGTTTAAATGGCACCCTGCATAAAAACATAGCATGCTTCTCAGACATTTTCCTCATGGGGATCATGAGGAACTAACATAAACATGCTGGAGTGTTCTTTCCTGTGGTAGAGAGGGATATATATGCACCTGAGCACAGAAGGGAAGATGTGGAGGCACCATGGCAGTACCTGCATCAAATGCAAAAGCTCGGATTTTGGTGCAGCGAAGGAGGGAGAAGGGCTGTTGCTGCAGCCACCGGCCTCTTCTGGCGCAGCCAGGCAGGAGGACATGGTGTGGCGGAGCAGGACAGGGTATGCCATGGGTGCTGCAACTGCATCTCTCCCTACTGTCAGCTGTTAATAAGCGCTTAGATTAACAGTGGCTAAGAGAATGAATGCATTTCTGTTGAATAGCTGTTCCTATGAGTATGTTTACATCCTCTATCAAATACGTCTATCCTTATTTCTCAATTTGGAATAGAAAAATACTGGGTCTGTGTGTCTCTGCTCTTGTTGCTTTATCCCACTGCATGAGAAAGCTGAACTGGTGGGTGAAGGGGAAGGTGGGGGTAGACTTCTTGTTATTTCTCAGTCTGCTGCTCAGGAGGCTCCAGTTACTTCAGGACTCTATGGAGCAGACCCTAGAACTGGGCAATGTTGGCAGTTTCTCTCACAATTGCTTTCCTACTCTATCTGCCATGCTCGTGTGAATATTGTTCATGATCTTAGGTTTCCCTTTGTAAGCTGGGTCTCAGGGCATCTCTGTGCCCAGATATTGGTTAGGTGTCGGGAATCATCAGACCCCTTCCCTTGCTGTTCTGCTGGAGGAAGCAGGTGAGGATGACCATGTTGGGTCGTCAGATTATGCTCACTGTACTTCTTGACTGTGCTGTAAGCACTTTTCATCTTGTATTTTATGAAATTCCCCTCTTCCCTCAGATTGGATTACTTAAAACTTTGAATTCCCTACTTTTAGTGCCTTCTGTGACACGTTTTTAAATAAAATTAATAAATTTAAATTAACTCATTTGCTAGCCCTCCAAAGATACCATCACTTAACATTATCACTCCATGTTAAGCAAGGTTATAATAAATTAACTAGATTTCTTTTCTCTTGTGGTTTGTGTGTGCTCATCATTATTTCATGTTATGGAAATTAAATAAATCTTCCCAAAGTTCTAGTTAATGTGTATACTAGTTCAAAATCACAACTTCAATATGGTAATTAAAGACAACTAGAGGCAAACTGTGCAGACTGCAGCAGCTGCTTGTTTCTTATGTTCTGTGTGCCTTAAATTGTCTGTCTCTTGATGGTGGATGAGGCTGCCTCTTAGTCAGTTTCAGCTTTAAATGAAGTTGTCAAATGTCTCAGTGGCTTGAAAGTGAAAGAACACATAGACAGACCTGGGATTATTCAGGAGAGCCACAAGGGAAGTAAAGGCTGAGTCTGGGATGCTGCAGACTTCAGGACTGCTACTTATGCTTAGTAGATGGGATGAGAATCACAGGGCTTAAGAAATGTTTCTTGATGATTTGGGGAGGATCTTTTGAGAATTCAGTACCAGGATTTCTGTCAGTTTCTCTCTCTTGTTCTATTTGAAGCTCTGGGCTTCTTTTTCCTCACCATTTGTTAGTATGCTTGTCTGTGATACTGATCTCTCCTAAGTGGTAGTTTTCAGGTACTGATATCTCTTGTTCCTAAATTACTGTCACCTCTATTTTTTTTCTTGACTTGTGAGTTGGAACATAGACTGGATTTAAAAATATATTTTATTACTTCTAAACTTTGAAGGCTTTTAATTTATCTGAAATTAATTTTCAATAATAAAACCATTGCCAAAGCAGCATAGCAAATAGTGTAAAATAGTTACCTATTAAGTGAAGGTCTTATTCACTTCTCAAATCCACAATGGTGCCCGTCAGTTCTTTATTTAATCTGTGATATTGCCTTTAAAAGTATAACAGCTGTGTGGAAAGGGGGAAGACAGTAAAAACACTTATCTTCTTCCCTCCCTTTCACAGCATTCTTCATTTTTCATTACTTTCATCCTGTAAGTTTGGTGTTTGCTTCCATTACATGTCTTAGTGATTACTTAATGATTACTGTGCAATATTTGTTTTATACTATGTTCCTCCATATTGCTTTCTCTATTCTTAGAAAGTTACAGATCTTTTCTGTCTCTAGGATGTTCTCTTTTTTCTTTTTTTTCTGTGCTTTAGTTTGACCTTTTTACATATTCGCAGTATGAAAATGGCATGACCAGTATTAGCTTAGGCAGCAGTAACTTTATGAAACACATTAAAACAAGTATTTATTCATGGAGAGAGATTGTCAGTTTCGGAATAAACCCTCCATTCTCGTGTGGATGCAAATCTTTGCTTTATGAGTAAATGTAGATATCTACCAGATAACCATCCAGAATAAGAGTCTTACTCTTATTTTCATTTAATAAAAAAGACAGTTCAGGTACTGTTTTTACTCAATTTCTGCTGTCTTTAGACTTGTTAGCTGTTCTGCATGTGTAGAACTAGTAAATGTCATTTGCCAATTTTACACTGAATCCACACAGATTTGGCCCAGCTGGAGCTTCCCAGGGATGCCTTTTGTAGCAAGTTCTTCTCTTCCACAGGAGATTACAAATTGCACATACTTAGTAGACCAAACACACTCGGTATCTTTTCCTATTTCAGTCTCTACCCTACACAGAAGTTTGAGTATGATTTACCTGTTTTCTATGGGTTGCTAGTCACAATCAACATGTATCAAAATACCTTGCACTCTGAAGGGTAGTGGCAGTAAGTTTTTATTTTATATGCAGCAGCCAGTGAATTGGCATGCAAGTCCTTACTCCTCTGTTCTCCTTATTTAAGTTGTCACACGGTTTTCTGCTGCATTTGATTACCTTTCATTTTGTAGATGCATGGACTATGTGCATCTGTTCACGGAGATGCAATTACAGAGGAGAATTAGCTTCCACAATGTTTAATATTTTTTCCTTACAGGCATTTAACTACATTGCTTTCTGTGTTAGTAAGTTGTCTGATAAAGTACTTTCATGCTCTTTGGAGGAAGCTGAACTGATTATTTGCTTAAAATGTAAATAGTTGGTAAGCTCGTGTGGCAGCTTATGATATGCAGTTCTCTTTTTTTTCCCCTCTGTTTTCTTTACTAAAAGCTGAAAGTTCTAAACTGACCTGGGTCAAAATAATGCCTGCTTAATGCTGCATTTGTATGGCTGTCAATCAAAATGCATTTATGAAAAGATTTCACTTGTATATACATAGAAATAAATTTTTGACTTGGCAGAGTATTTTTATGCCCATATACTTGTAATTATATGGGCATAACATCCATGTATATCCAGAACTGTAAGGTAGGTGACACAGGAGTACTGCTCACCACAAAAAAGGCAAGCAGTAGCCTATGATTGAGAGGATACTGGCAGTGGCCTCAGCAAGAAGATGCACGCAGTGCAGGCAGAGGTGAGAAACATCAAGAAGATCAATGGCAGTAATGGTCCAGCACTTGTTTTAGTGGGTTAAGAATTAATCTGGAGCAAATGATGTAATGCTGGAGGAAAGTAACTTTCAACATGAGAAAAAAATGGAAACAGCTAGTATAATGTGGTCTAAAACGATAATTATCTGTCACAAAAGTTGTCTTATGGATATATGTTGGTCATCATGGCTCAGACAGCATTACTAGGCAAAAAGCACAGAATCATTCAGGTTGGAAAAGCAAATGCAGTTTGGAAGTTTTTAAGTTTTTGTTACTCTAAAACTGAAAAAGAGCGGGAAACAGTGTCTGTTGTGATTGCCACAGGGAAAGTGGAGGGCTGTGTTTGAAAACGTAGGTGACTTGTGAGATGGCCAGTAAGGACAGAGAGTAGAAGTCCAGGATGGAGAGACCTTGGGTCTGATTTCTCTCAAGGTCTCCTGTCAGCTGTGTGTGCTGAATGTCAGTGATGAGGAAAGCAGTTCTGTCAGAGCACAGGGGAGAGTGCATGGCAGCGATGTCTGTTTTCTGTGTGTTCTTCCCATGCACTTTCCAGATGATAGTAGGGCAAGACTTGGCAGTGCTAACGGATCTCTGAGGTTTTATCAGAGCTTTATTTCATGTTGTTCTCTTCTGGATGCCTTAGGGGCAGTTACATAACCACAAAACAGAAGATACATAACCTAGAAAGAATTACCAAAACACCTACTGCATTGTGCATCTTTTGTGGTCTAATTATATAAACATGCTCTATTATTTATAAAACTGCATCACTGTGTTTTCTTTCCTTTTTTTTTTTTTTTTTTTCCTGACTACTAAATTTTGTTCATAAGACTTTTAGAGCTACATTTTGAGCATACAGATTTAGGACAGGGATGGTCTCAAGTGGCACTGTAACATTAAATATTAAATAACTGTTTCAAACTGCAGCCAAGAGGAAAATGAGATGCCGGCCAAATCTTAAGCCATAAAATTGCAGAGGAAAGTAATGAAAATTTCTCAATTCATCATACCTGCTGTTTTGCACATCGTAAGGATCTGTTTATAACTCTTTCCTTCCTCAGATAACTTAACTGTAGTGCTTACCTTTTGCTCCATTGCTCCAGTGCAGCTCAACAGCACTACCATGCCGAGAAGGGCAAGAAGATTTTTATTTATTTTTAAGTTAACACTATATAATTCTTGTTGCATCTGTCAGGCTGTAAAAAATGCAGCAAATTATCATTGAAGAAATCGTGGGGGAAGAATATTGGAACAGTGGGTCTATTACCATCAAACACAGAGCTGTTTATAAGTATGGCTTTTGTGGAAGGTACAAACTGAAGCAGTGTTCTACTTCTGCCTGGTTTCTGAACCAATGGGAAGCACTCCATGAGGCTTTCCTACATACTAATTGTGTTTCTGATATGCTTTGTGTTGGGTTTTGTGTATATGTTTGTCGTGATCTGAAGTACATGCAGACAGGATTTAATAAAGCTGTCCGTTTATTTTAAATAACGTTAGTAGATGAAGGAAATTGAGATTGGAACTAGGAATAGAAGTTCTTCAGGAGATATCTCTGAAAACTTGAATGTGAAGACATATGCCCATGCGTACCAGGCAGAATGCTCAGAGAGTGCCACGAGGGTTATCAGCCTCCTTCACCTGCTGTATTCTGCCTTCTGTGTGGAAGGAAGTTGGGACTTTGATTTTCTAAATTCTTTGAAAAGCTGATGTCGCAAATGAAGGTTGCAATTCATTGCATTATCCTTCTAGATAGTGACATAGGCTGTGAAGTGTCAGCAACCATCCACCACAGTTCCCTAATGGATCTGCAGGATACCAGTGGTTATTGCTAGTATGTATTAGGGCTTTGATCAAGGACGGCCAAAAAATATATATATTGCCCAAAGTAGAGTGACATACAGTACCAGATGAATTGTCACATGAAAATGGTTTTCAGAGCTGGAAAGCCAGTTGAATTTACTGACAATCTGAAGAGCCCATGGCTAATTGCTAAATATGACGGGGGTTTTAGCACCGCCTAATGTTAACCGTTTGAAGCGTGACATACTTATGTTACTGTCTGCAGCCCTAACAGCAGCAAAACAGTGGCAAAAGCATCTCTGTAAGTAACAGCTACAAATCTGGGGTCGGGGGAGGAGGTGTGAGGGGTTGTTTAATCTGCAGTTGGCAATGTAAGGTCTTTTTCCTGGGAGAGCAGCCATGCTAAGCTTGCTCCGCTAGACAGCAGGTCATTGGGAAGATGAACTGGATGTGTTGGGCTCTGCAAAATGTGGAGGGGGGGCATGGGAGTTTTAGTTCATTGCTCTAACAATTGACTTCCATTAGCTAAAGTTCAAACTCACTTTTTGGGGTGAAATTTTAAGGACACGATTCAGCAGGGTGTTAAAGGGAACCTCGTCAGAAGTATGCCTGGAGTCTGCAAAGTGCTTAGTTAGATGTGCACTGAAATAGTTTTTGCTGAATTGAGCATGATTGGGTATACCAGATTAATTGTCAGATGCTCTTCAACTTTTCCATCTCCTTAGCATTCTGTATCATGCTGAAGCATCTTTAAAATTTTATTAGTGGCTCAAAGTTAAAAGGGTTGAGAGGTTTTGAAACTGTCTGTACTTTGGATCAGGAATGCACTTACGTGTTGAACAAGAGCAGTCAGATCTGTTGCTGTACTCTCCACGTGCTTTAGAGCATCTGCTTCAAGACTACATTTGAAAAGAAAAAAAAATCTTACTATGCTTTACCGTGACTCTTTGTTGCAGTGTGTCACATCCATTTTTGAAACATAACAACAGCCCTGATAAGCACAGCCCAACCTGAAAGGATTACCCTAAAGGCCCATATGTAGACTTGATCTCGCTCATGTTGGGCTCAAGCAGACCAGACACAAGCCTGGTTCCATCAGGAGGTCTTGTAGGCATGGTAGTGCAGGACTGAAATGAACCTCGTAAACCTTATTTTGAGCAGACAGATCAAGTCTTCCAGAACATTGGCTCCTTGTATGCTTTCATCTGGGTTTGCTGGATTTAAATTAACCTGAGAAGCCTTTCAGGCAATACAAATCGAGTGTATTTGGGTCATTCAGAATTCGTGTCTCTGCACAACTGACTGGAGGGGTGTTTCACATCTGAGGGACAGAGCAAATTCTCACAGAACAGAGCAGCTTCAGCTGTCCTCTTATTTCAGTTAAATGTGAATTGATGCAGCAGTCACCTGGAATGGGGTGCTTCACCGAGTGGCCTCCATTGTGTTGTGTAAATGGGCCAGAGAATTTTGCTGGGGAGGAAGGGGAACAAAAGGTATCTTAATACAAGCTTTGTGATGCTTTTCCTAGTCAGTTGGTCTCTGCTGTTGCTGCTGTAGAACAGTTTGTTACTCTCCCTGTTGTGGAGAAATAGCTATGACCCTAACAACAACCATCCCCAGTGCCCTCGAGAGCTAAAGCTTGAGCTGTGGATGCCTCAGGACCGTGAGACAGCTATCAGAAAGGGTCCTAAAGAGGGTTTATGCTACTGACCAGAGATTTTCCCCTCCCTGTGGTCTGTGATTAATTGGACTGTGGTTAGGCTAAGGGTTTTTTCCAACCTTGAGTGTTGGCATTATTACTTAGGATAAATTAAAGACCTCTTTTAATCAGCTACCACTTTGTGAATTCAGTTGGGAATGAGACTTGATAATCTCACACTAAAGAAAGCTAGAAAGCTGTAATTTTCTTCTGTAGTATGCTGTGCACAGAGAATATTTTGCCTAAGTTCCCAAAATACTGAGGTGTTTTGGACACTTAGATGTATTGCCATGTGGACATGATTCCTACTCCTGTAGACTGTGAATTACAGATTTAGATAGAGTACTTAGTGGAAAATAATTGAATTTGGAGTTGAACCTTGTCCATTCAACCTTGGACAAATCTTCTTTGCATGAGATATGTTTTTATTTCCTGGACTTCTCTGTATGATTTTTGAGAGATTTGTACAGCTTCATGACATTGTTCCAGTGTCCCTTTCTTAGAGTTGTCTATGACTTTCTTAAGTCATAGAGTTGGTTTTTTTGCTAGGAGAGATGGTCCTACATATGATACCTTTGGGGCTAACAACCCGTCAGGGGCGTGCAAGATGTGACAAGAGAAAACTGAACCTAAGTTTTCCAAAGTCTGGCGGATGTTCTCACGATTGGGCTACTGAGCAAAAGGAGAGGTTGGGGGAGTGAGGACTGCTCATATGCCAATAAAATATTGGCATAGCTTTAGATTATTGGCTCTCTGCACCGAGGTAGGAAAGTAGGCAGAGGAATATCTGATAATTCAATTCCTGGTGTGTTTCAGAGGCAGAGTGATCTGTGTGTGACCTTGTAAAAAGAATTAGTGATATATCTAATTAGTGATATATCTAGTGATATATCTACAGTTAAATTCCTGATAGCACACAGCCAACAGCTCCAGATACACTCTTATTTTTTTGACTCTATAGCTGAAGCTGACGGAAATAACATCCCTCATTTCTGTCCATTTGTTGTATTATGTCTTTAGACTACTATTCTTCGTTAGTGTCACTCACTCTGTAAATGGCCTTAAATGTTGATTTAATTTAATGTAGATTTTATAGATCTCAATATATGTTGATTTGTAGATAAGAAGGATCTAGATTTTTGGTTTAAAAAGACAATTATAAGTGAAATATATCCAGTTGCTAAGACCATTGGTGTTAGCACAGTAAGTAGTAGTTAATGTGCAACATGTACTGAAGTGTTGAACATAGTTACTGAGCTAGTTGGACCAGATATATTCACTTAGTGTATAATAAGAAACGTTTTAATACCGTAAAATTAATTTTCTCCCAGACCTTCTTGTACTCTCTTGTGGTTTAACCCGACAGGCAGTTAAGCACCACACAGCTATTTGCTCATGCCTCCCACAGTGGGATGGGACAGGGTATCGGGAGAAAACTTGTGGGCTGAGATACAGATAGTTTAATAGGAAAGAAAAGGGAGGGGGTGAAAAAAATTACACAAAGCAATTGGTGCACAATGCGATCACTCACCTCTAGCCAACCAACGCCCATCCCGGAGCAACAGCAGCCCCAGCAGCCAACTCCCCCCAGTTTTACTGTGCAGCACGATGCTACAGGGCGTGGGACATCCCTTTGGCCAGTGTGGGTCACCTGTCCTGGTTGTCTCCCCTCCCAGCTCCTGGGGCACTCCCAGCCCTCTTGCTGGCAGGGCACCATGAAAGGCAGAGTCCTTGGCTCTGTGTGAGTGCTGCTCTGCAACAACTAAAACATCAGCGTGTTATTGACAGTATTTTCATCCTAAATCCAAAACATGGCACCATACCAACCACTAGGAAGAAAATTAACTCAGTCCCTACTGAAACAAGGACATAGTTTTTGACCTTGGCCAGTGGATGTTTTACTGTTTATTGCTGCAGCATACCAACTTCAGGTGGTGGTAAAACAATGTGTTAAGCTATTTGGACTCCCATGTGGGTATTGAGCCAGGCAGAATTTCCTTCTGAAGCCTACAGAAAAGGCAGCTGGTTACCTGACACAGAGCAATGGAAAGTCCTTCACTTCATTGCAACTGCAAGATGCCAGAGACCAGTTCTGCAGTTGGACCAACCCAGAAGATTATTGAGTAGCTTTTGTGAATGTTGTTCCTCAGGAATGAACATTTTACCTTTACATTGTTTTATGTATTTGTTTAGAAGATTGACCAGCTTTGTCTGTCACCCAGCTCTGAGCTTTTCTTTGTCTTCTGATGCTCAACCCAAATAGACTTGTTTGGGAGGGTTGGGAAAAAGATTAAAGAATACTAACAGCATCTATTACTGTGTGCTTGTATCTGTACATCACCTGTGGAGCACATGAATACTTGGAGCAAGTTGATAGCCTTTGGCAGGTACAACTAGTGTCTGGTGGCTTTTGGCTCTGAGGTTTTTCCAAAAGCTCCAGGAATCCTCCTGTGGGGTAGTCTGTGGCTTTGGCACAGATCTATGGTTGTGGCAGTAGTTTGGGGTGAGGGAGGAATGTTGGGCTGGAAAATCACTATTTCTGAATTTGCACATTTCAGGAAAGGGCTGCTTCCTTCCACTGAGGTGCCAGCTGCAGCGAATGCTGCGGTGGGAGTCCTTCTCCACCATGTAAATCTTAACCAGCACCATATTTCAAATACTTTAGAATGCCTTCGAATTTCTCAACAGCAATTTACAAATGTCCTCAAATATGTTACAAATCTTGCTTGGAGAAGTGTGAAATAAAGGGGGTATTGAGGAGATTTTTTAATGTAACAACAGAAAAAAAAAATGAGGGATCTATAACAACTGCTCATAATTATGAGTAAAATAAGGACACTGAGAGTGCTCAACAGTGAGATGAGGATAGGCAGTTTTTCCCTTCTAATATGTATATTTTTTTCAATGACGGTCTTGAAGCATTCACTAGAGGAGGTAGATGACTTTGAAGTTAAGCAGCAGGTTTCCTAGCCATAGGAGTAGCCTTATAAGAAAATTACTATCCAAATAAAACCTTGATTCTCATTGCTGTTCTTGCTGTTTCTTTCACGTGCGTGGCCTGAAGGTTTCTTCCCGCACAACTACTCTCCTACCCCCAACCCACCCAAGTCCTCTTTTTTTGCAGTATCTTAACAAAAGTGCCAGCATGAAAGCTGCAAGCTGTGTTGCTGGTGTTACTGAAGGGATTGGTGTTTATATAATACCAAATGAATAAATAATCTCTGCAGTGCCCTGGAGGTTACAGGGTAAGAGATGGTTTCTGTTCAGCTGAGGTATCGCAGTTTAAATCTCACTGATGTTCTTACACTGTCCTGTACTCAGCTTGTCATAAGGTTATTTATGTCTGACACAGCTACACAGCTTTCCTTCTGAACACTTGTAAAAGTAGCTCTGAAGAGTAAGGTTTGGATTAACCTTCTTTCACATAGGAGCATTTTCATTTTTGACACCCTTCCAATAGTTTTTTGAGCACGCTTCAGTGGCAATTAACTGTAAGCTAATAGTTTTGCCAGTGAACAGAAAGTTGTGCCGTAAAATGCGTAATTGAAGATGATTCATGCAGCAGTATTGCCTCACTAATGAAGCTAAATCTCATCCTGTTGTAAATGTTATGAACAGTATGTCACTGGTGTTTATCTCAAGTTTGTTTGTGTAATCACTTCAACCCTTGGAAAAAACAGGGATTCGTGTAAGAATTTGCTCTGCATAAAGTTTTGATTTTATTTTGTTATGCTTTTATTGACCCTTTTTTCTTAAGCCAGTAATGAGTCCAGAAGATAAGAAGATACTTGCTATGCTTCTTTTATTGCAAAAGGAAAAAAGACCTAGACGATCATTTTGTAGGGTTGGATTTGATCTCCTGCTAGCTTCTCTCTCATTTTCTGTGGCACCTTGCCCGTGTAAAAGAACACGTGGAAGCCCAGAAATTATTTCATGGGTGCTTGGGAAAATATGAAATATAAAACTCTCCAGGAAATGCGCAGCTAGGAAACTCTTTAGAAGCAGACATAAGTTACGGATATCTACTTGCATCCAGCGTGTCTGTCTGATGCAAATACACTTCCTAGAACTAAGAGTGAAATGTTGAAATCTGCTCTGCAAAACTCTGGCTATGGCTAGCTGTGGGTGAAGCTTTTCATTACTGAAGACCATATTTGGTGTGCAGCACTCTTAATGTTACCGTTGAAAGCTTAATAAAATTTCTTGTTATTGTTGTTCTAAAAATGAAGTCAGGTCCTGTAGAAGCACTGCAGTAAGTCTGTCTTTCTTTTCTGATTGCTCAGTAACTCCCAAGAATCAGAAGTGACAGCAATCCTAGGTGTTACATTTTAAAAGTGAAAAATCTAAGTTCTTTCTACACAAATGGCTTAATTTTAACACTGCCTTTCCATGTAAGACGGCATCAAAATGAAGCCCCAGGGAAGCAAGTATAACCATAAGAACCTCTGAAACACACTGAAAGACAGAGTAAACTGGGAGCTGGGTAGCATGGGGCAGATGTGTAATTAAAACAAGTACTGAATTACCACTTATTTCAATACATTGAAATCAGATACAGAAGTGCTTCCCTGAATTGGAGTGCAATTTTCAAAATGAAGTGTTATCAGGGTAGAATTGGTGAAACATGGTTTAAGAATCTCTTTCACGTTTGAATTCTCTACTTAGTAAAGGGATTGAAGTTTTTCCCACTTAGAAGTGGTGATGACTATCCTTAATTTTCCTAAGCTTGGTGAACTTTCCAGTATCTAATAACAAGTGAATTTCTTTGCAACAGACATGTGGGAAGTGGGGGAAAAGGCGGGCAGATGGACACAATGCTTGATAACAAAAGTCTTAGAAAACCAGACCAAAATTTTGCTTCAAATTCTGTTAACGTGACGTGGGTGTGTTGTGTTGGCAGTACTATCAGAAATGTGTTGAACTATGAAGTGTGCAAACCTGGTATCCTAAAGTTAATCTGTTGTACCTTTTGCAGGTGGAGATTCACATTTTACCTTTATATATTTACCTATGGAGTACGGTTCCTGAAAAAGGTAGGCACTTGCATTATTATGCTTTCATAACACATTATGGATTTGTTTCAAGACTTGTATAGGTATAATGTAGAGCACAGGCATAAAACTTACATTGACCACGAACAAAATTAAAATTTAATTTGCATTCATAAAATGAGTTGCCATTGGCACTTGTAAGGAATATAAGTGTATATCATCATTTAATGGAACAAAAAAAACCCACACATGGGTATAGCAACATGCCTAATTCACTTTATTACTTTTCATTATAGGCATTAAACTGGCAGAAAAGTTTACCAAAGTATGCAGCTCAATTTCTGCACCATCCTTATTTAAATGCCTGGTAGAAGATGCTTTTTAATAACAATCTGCTAGTGATTTTAAAAATCCTCTGGTTTTGCTCATTCTTTGTGTGGTACAATGTGGAAAGAAGTTTCAGTAGATATTCCTATCAAGGCTGTGTTTTTGGTGATTTAAAATAGAGAATGGTATTGACAGCCTCTAAATGCCCTGGCATAGGTCTGTTAATTTCGTCCTGGGCAGTTATGGGTTTGTGGTTCAAACTATTTTTGCAGTGTTGCTAGTTCTCAGAGCTTTTGTGCAAGTCAGGCAATATTTTTGTAATTCTGAGAGATATAATTTAGGGGAATGTGTGTTCTCAGTGTATTAACGTAATTTCATCTGTTCATTTTGGACCAAAAATTGAGACAAGGGAATGTGTCCTAAAAGTTTCTGATGTTTTTTGTAAGCAAAAGTACGGAGAGTGCAGGGGGTAGAGAACCATCATTTTTACAGTTATAATTCCTGAGGCTGTTCCAGGTGACTCAACTCAGTGCCAACAAGACTGATGAAGCCCTGTGCAGGGAGGGGACATCAGTCCTGTTGTCAGCCCCTTACCAGTGGTCAGCCTAGATGCAGAGCATGCACCTGCCCCCCAAACGGAGCAGAGCCACACATAACCCACAGCCTCTCCATCTCTCCTTGAATGCTCCAGTTCTGTGTGTACTTCATCCATTAACATGCTCTATGCTCCATGATCTAATATTCTGTTGTGTGCCTTTAATTTTTCCTGTGAGTGTGGCATGAAATTGGAAAACAGTTTTAATGATAAGTCGTTAAGTGAATGTTGCCACCGTGCTGAATGCTCCATGCTCTGTGGTTGGTTTCTGACTTGTTAGGATGCTTTTGTTCAATGCAGAAGACTCCACTACTCAAAGGCAAGTTATTCTACCTGTGTTTGACAAGAAGAGTGGCCATGGTGCAGTGGAATAAGAAAAATCTAGTTTTCTTTTCCCTGTGCCTGTATTACATATGATATTTCTAGCTTGTTGGCAGATACATAGTAATATATGGCATGATGTTTTTCAGCTCAAGCTCACACTAGAATTTTGAGCAACAGTGTGGTTTGTTTTAAAACAAAGAGATTAAAGTTTCATACTCTACAGAATAATATAACTAGCAAGTAGGGAATCCTTTAGGTAAAACAGCCTTAGTCTTGTTTTGCTTTTCAACCTCATAGCACTTTATCTTATTTTAAATATGTTGCAAATGTGAGAAATGGTAGATTGTGTAAGAACAGTTTTAATTTAAAACTAAAGGATGTTTCAGTGATGGATTTTTTTTTATTTATTTTTTTGATGGCCATAGACTGGATCTCTCTCAAAAGTACTGGAGTGCTTAACTTATTTTGGGAGAACGATCTGGTGCCCCTTACGGTTTCAGAATTACTGATTTTCTTCTGGCAACCTCTTTTGGCTTTGTTCTGTTCTTGTACCTTTGGAGGTGAGAATAGATGAAATTACTATTTTGATATTTCTCAGCTTTGAATTAGACAAACGAAGAAAATACTTTTTGAACCTGCTAGCTAAACTGAAGCCTTATGGTAACAATTCAGAAACTTCCTTACACAGTACAAAGAAAGTGTCTCTCCTTGGAAAAACCCTGAATACCAGCATTTCTGAAGACTGAAAAGAATACAGAAAATGCATGCTTCATTACAAGCATTGTGAAGTGGGTCTAAAGGCTGAGATGACAATTGTCATCCACATCCACAATGTGGATGTCGTCCTCCCTGTTCAGAATATCACTCAGTTTGAAGAGGGATTGCCAGCATAGCATGGCTGTTTGAATGAAATATACCAGCATTTAAACAAACTAGTCTTAACAAAGATTAGTTTTGTGATTTTGCTATAATTTTAACTTTCAACATGTTTTAATTTTTACAGTGAACTTCTTCACTATGTAAATGTGTATATATTTTATTGTTTTTGCACAGTATTGTAAATGAATCACATCATTTTATGCTATAGTCATTATTATTCCAGTGTTCTACTTCATATGCTCAAGTCTTCCACATGGGAATGTAGGTAAATTAACAAAATTATGATTATATTTGTAATTGCATCATCTCCCCAGTAACACTGTGTAACTAAAATAAAATACAGAATTTTTAGTGTTCATCAAACACCAAAGACTTTACTGAGTCCACTTAGGAAGGAAATCTTAGTTTGAGAGGAATAAAATCCTGACCCTGGAATCTGGAGGAGAGCTTCTTTCATAGCTCTCACTGCAGTACTAAGTTGGATAATCCTTTGTGTTTTTTCTTTTTTTTTTTTTTTTTTTTTTTTTCTTTGTGTGTGTGTGTATCTCGTTTTTGTTAAGTGAACAATTGCAATGAAACACTTGCTTCTTTAGGAAGCTAGAGAAAAAGCCTAATTCCATCAGAGCAGCACACTCACTAACAGAGAGTAGGAGGAAGAGTAATTATTGCTAACACTCCTGTTTTAAAGAACGGAATATGCCACCAGTATAGCAACACATTTGAAATACTAATTTTGACTTTTAAAACCTAAACTAATGCTTAAGTGATGGACACTTCGGACAGTTGGATAAGAGATTTTATATAGTGAATACATATGTCAAACACTTGAATGTATGTAAGAAAGTATTTTTAGAAGGGAAACCGCATTTTGGTGATTTGGTGATTTTTAAATAACAGAATCATTCAAGATGGGTTCATTTGTCCATTTCTGGATAGGTAAGATCCCATATTTGAGAAGATTTTTGCGGTCTTGAGTGGAAAGTGTTTCTTATTGGCTGGGTTTGTGACTTATTTTCATGAGGTACTCCCTTGTTCATGTTCAATAGTGTATCTGGCTTCTATATTTTTTGCTTTGGTTATTCCTTTCTAACCAAGCCAATTTGCCACACTGATTTTCAAGGTCTTGCTCTCAGTGATATTGTTTTACAATTTATTTTTTACATGTGAAGAATATATTGCTTGGGAGTATAGAATCCTGTTGAAAGATGATGTTCAGCAAGTTGGTGCAACTCACCGTCAAACTCTACAGTGACTTGATTTACACAGGGGCTGGGAGGTTGTCACAGAATTGCAGGGATGCCGTGACTCCATTGCTCTCCTGGTCTCTAGATACACTAGCAGCAATTTGTCTGTGTCTCTTAGGTGTGGGGCAAAGGGTAGCTACCACTAAAATATGGTAATCATTGACTTGTGGATTTTTTGGGCAGTTGTATTTGCACCATTAAGCCCTGCAGTAGACTGCACTGTGCAGGATGTGCCTTTCTGCCATGGGAAGTAACACTACTTTCTTTCTGAAGACTGTTACACAGGGTTTTCCAGGCAAGTGCTTTCTCCTAATGCCAGCTTTAGCAGCATGGTGGCACTGCTATATGTTCTCTTTCTGTAGCTCTTTCATCTGTTGGTTTGTAATTTCTCAATAATAAAGCCACTGATCTCTGCTGGTGAAGCAAAGACTATGTGATAGCCTATGCAAAGACATTTGGTGACATATGGGGATATAAATTCTCTTAGAGGCTTTGAAATGTGAACCAGCTCATCTGTACAAAAGGCTATCCCTAAAACACAAATCCCACTGCACTGTCTCTTTTACAGTTTCTCTGTTGGCTCTTGAATTGCCAGGCACCAAAATACTCTGACCTCTTTACTATCACCCTTCCCTTCTGACCTTAACCTGGTCTTCTTGCAACCTGCCATTCCTTTGCTTTGCTGCACATGCTGTTGCTGACCTGTTGGTTCTCATCTATTTACAATTGGCTCTCCCTTGGTTGGAGGGAGAAATTCACCTTTACTTACAACACTGGCATAGAGCCTGTCAATTACTTAAGCACCACTCTGAGCTAGTTTTGAGGTCCTTTGCTTTGTGCTGGCCCCTTGCCTAGAGATGAATTTCACCTTTTGGATTCTTTCTGAAAACACATTTCTCATTATGCCCACAGCACATGAATCATTGCTACTTTGTCTTCTACTGTCACCTTCCCTGTTTACTGCATAAAGCAATATTACTGCCTCAGTGCAGTGTCAGCAAAAGGGTGGATTTCAGTTTCATTGTGTCCCATCAAGCCACCCAAGGAAGATCTCAGCAGGATACTGTGCCAAACCACCATTCTTGCAAAAAGTGCCACTAGGTCTTTGGTGGCTTTGTAGAGCTGACAAGCTTATATAGCTTTTTTGGGGGGAAGATGTACCCAAGTTTAATAAGATGTAGTCATATAGAAGACTTCTTGACAACTCTGATGATATGAGACATCAGGTATTTGGTCACATTGGTCAATTGCTGAGTACGTTCTTGGAATTCTAAAACTTTATAATCATTGAAAACTGTCTCCGTTGAGCTGTTCTCTTGGGTCCGGTCATTTTCCAGTGGCAAAAACATTCTTGATGCAGTGTTCAGTCATTTAAAAAAAAAAAAAAAAATTACCTTTGTTAAACATTATTTTCAAAATTTTCAATTCACAGGGAAAAATACCTGATGCAAATTAAGTGCCATTATAAAAATGAACCTTTTTCTCATAGGGTGTACTGTTGAAGTCATATCCCATGTCCAGCTTCTCTAATTGTTTTCCTTTTGGGGGGCATAAAGAAATGGTAAAAATGCAGCTTCTACCATTCATATCTGCCTTCTTCAGTCAGGAGGTGTTTTTGACTGCAGGGTGCAGGTATATTACTGGTGTTCTCTTATAAATATTTGCAATGCAAATGAAATATATGCCCCTCTCAGTAAAGTGAGAGAATTAAGTTCTTCTGTCCTCTATAAAAGAGGAAAGATGGCAAGGCAGTTGCTTTATTACTCACAAATGGACCACACATAAATGAATAGCTCACAGTCTTCCAGATATTCAGCCAAAGCATTGCATCACCTACAAATTGTGTCTTAATATGTACGTATAAGAGAGCAACAGACTTCAGTAAATTTTTTAATGTAGAGGTGTTAGTATTTAATTATCATATTAGACATTCCTAGTTTCCCCAGCTCCTGCGTGCCTTCAGCCTTTACTTTCCTTTGCATCAAAATCAGTAAATGAATATTACAGAGCCACAAGGTTTAGTTTTATTAGTGTTTTTTTCAGTCATTGTCTGTCACTGAAGTAATTAATGACATTTCAGTATCAAAGGATCTCAAAGACAAAGTTGTTTCTTTGGTTTTGGATTCTTTTTTAAATGTTCCTTATAAATTTTTGCCTCTGCTTCAAGTCCTCTCTGACTTAACACTTTCAGTTGTAGCTCGTTATATTACCAAGTGGCACACTAAGGCTCCCAAAAGAGTCTCCCATTGTTAGATTAAGATACAGATTTATTCTTGTTCTTCCAATTTTCAATTTGATGCAAACAAACTGTTAACTTTCTGCATAATGAGCATGAGGCAGTAGTGAGGAGATCAAGGGGGTTATCTCCCCAGCCGCTCCTCGCAGCGCCAGGCCGCAGCCAGGCTGGGCCCCGCCATCTTGCCGAGCTGCCTCTGGCCTCAGCAGCATGGCGGCTGCTGCGCTGAGGGGCACAACAGGTCCCGAGTCAGATTTGAAGCGGCCTCTGTACCTTCTGGTGCTTTATGAGAAGAGGGGATCAATGTCACTGTGAGTCAGAGTTCAAGCCAATTCATTTCCTCCACAAACATTACCATTTTCAAGGGCAGATTTGGTGATGAATGTTCTTCTATATGAAGAAGCAGACTGAGACATTGACCTCCAAAGAGAAGGTGAAGCTTTCTTTTGTTAATCAGTGCTCACTCCATTACTGCTTTCCACAGCAAATTTAAATGATTTTGGGCTTCAGACTGCATGGGCCACAAAATCCCTTAATGCAATGGTCTTACGTTGATAAGAAATTATCTAATACAAAGCTGGTATTTTTCCATGCGTGGTATCAGTGCCCTAGTAGTTCTGGAAAGATTTTCATCTTCATGGATAATGCGTGACAAGATGGTGCCGGTTATTGGCTTAGAATACCTCCGTCCAAGCTCAGTGGTGTGTAATGACATTGACCCTTGCACAGAGGTGTTTTGTCTCAAATGCTGTCATTACTGTGAAGTATGATTATGAAATAATGATATGCCTGCAAGTCCTACCAGGAGTTGGCATAATACCCTCCATGCCCAGAGGCACATCTTTCCTTGGTAATAACTGTACTGCAGCATTCTTTTTATCTTCATAAATCACTAAGATTCAAAGCAGAAAAGAAGATAAGTAACCAACTATATTTCTACTCTGATCATGTATGTGCAAACTTTTCACCTTTTTAACTGCAGCTGAGATTTTTCAGCATGGTGCTACAGGGTTTTTTTGTTTGTTTGCATGTCTACAAAATATTCCCTTGTAGTGCACCACACCAGCATTGGTGCCAGCAGGACACTAAGTTCCCGTGACATTAGACTGACTGCTTTGCTTATTACTAATATAGGAACAAAATAACATTTTTGTTTCCTTCAGCAATATTTGCAATGAAATCAATAGTGGTTTGATTAATTAAGAGTTGGTAGTCAATATTAATAGTTAGTTAATGGTTAAAATTTAGATCAGTTTTGGTGATAGAGTGAGGAATTCAGGATTGGCTTGTTACTTTTTTGCTCAGTCTTAGTGCTAAGCAGAATCTGTGTAATTCTGTAGAATGAAAAACCTTTACAAATACCTGGAAGCAAAATTTCCAGGCGACATTTGTTGACTCTTCACATTCAGTTTCATTAATTTCCCATGAGAATTACAAAGTCATTAAAGTGCATGAATTCCTCTCAGTAAGAGTCTTCCGAGGTCTGTATTGAGACTTGGGAAATTGAAGTCATGTGGTTTTCCTACTTGGAAAAGTATCCATCTGACTGGATTAAAAAAAAAAAAAAAAAAAAAAAAAAAAAAACTTTTGACTGGCTCTTTTTCAAAATTAGTCTTGAAGTAAAGCACATGATATCAGGATACTGTGGCTGTTTAGAAAAGCCCAGGTGCAACAAACCATACTGAACTGTAAATTTGACTCCAAAGAGAAGTAATGTGAATGTATAGAAGGCAACTGGAAAGATTGCAGTGTTATAAGAAGTGGAAAAAGAAATTTCACTTCTGCTTTTCTGAAAAGTTCTTATTTCTTGAAACTAAAGGATGTTTGACTTTATCCTTAAGTGTGTGCACAAACCACCAGGCTAAATGCGTGCTGTGTGACAGCAAGATGTGGCCTGTTACTGTCTGAACGTTTCTGCATACACTTAGAGACAACTTGGCTTCCTGATGCCTTTTTTTTTTTTTTTTTTTGTGAGTGAGGATGCTCCATTTTACTGCTGAGGTGAATCTGTTCTTTGCCTTTTTTTGGAATAGTAACAGCAACGCACACAGATGTTACAGTCCTGGGAGATTTGGAAAACATTTAAAATTGTCATTTTGAATTGCTTCTGGCCAAGAATCTTAGAGCCTAAAATCAGACCATCTGCATTTAAAATACAAAAAAAAAAAAAAAAAAAAAAAAAAAGTTGATTCGTGGTGTGGTGACTGGTATTTGACATGTTTTCTGTAATACGCTTCATCTGTATCTCTTGACTATTGAGATTGGCAACCCCCAAAGAAGTAAATAGTTGTTGATTCCCACAGAGGTAAAGTAAAGTACTCTGTAGGGTTTATATTTGGGGAAAGAGGTGTCTCTGTGGTGAAGAATAAGTTTATATTCCTGTGGGAAGTATGTCAAGACTGGGACACAATGGGATGCTTAGCTGGAGTAGCTGTTCATTTGCCATTGAGGTTTTAGAAGTTTTCTTCTATTTATCTTACTATCAGTTTTGCAGCTACTTGATATTTTGCTATTAAACGATTTGGTAGTTTCACTGTATGCTGTTTCTTGCATCAGTTTTATCACTGATAGGACATTTTCAGTTTTCTTCAGAACATCATGAGTTCTGCTCTGGATGCATTCATATGTTCAGATGTCATCAAATACATTTACATTTATTTTAGCTGTTAAAGCAATTTTGGAAACACTAGCATACAGTTCTACCTTAAAGGAAATGTGTCTCTACTGGTCACTAAGCTAATGAGTTGGTAATAGCTTATTACAGTCATTTTAAGGACCTAAGAAATTGCAGCTGCTGTCACTCTGCTTGCTCTGGTTACCAAAGACAAGATGTTCTCAAGGACCTCCAAGAGGCAGTGGTCTCTGAAAGTAAAAACACCCTGAGTTTGGGAAGAATTAGCAATAAAACTGCTGGATTACTGGAAAGCTTGAATGAAAGCTTTGGAAATTAGGCTGATAAAATGGGATAGGACTGTTTGGTGAAATGAGTAACTCTGTAGAGTCAAAACTAATTATTAAATGTAGACTGACTGTTTTCCAGAGGGCTGGATGTATGTAGAGCCTTTGGCTATAAGTATTCAGTCTACAAAAAAGTAACTCAATTTTTTTCTCTGAATTAATTTCACTTTAATCTCTGATCTGAAATCTCAATTTACTCAGAAATATTCTTTTATTCATTGGATAAGCAACACTTCTCAGCTGCAACTGCTGGCCAAGATTAACATGCGGCTCTGAAGTTTATGCAGGGTGGACATACATAAATAGTGTAAACTATTTGGAGCAAGAATTAATGGAAGACTTGTGTGGGTTCTGGTTTTTGTTTTTTGGTTTGGTTTGGCTTGTTTTTTTTTTGTTTTTTTCCTCCCCCAATAGAGGCTAATTAATATGAGTAATTTAGTTACTGGTAACACTGAAGAGAGTTACTAATTCTGCCTTAAACATTTGCATAAAAATGAAATTGCTATTATCAGTTTAAGTGCTGCTAATAACAATTTTGACTGATACAAACTGAAATGTAGCAAAGAGCTAAGCAGCATGTGAACATGAGCAATACAAAAAGCCACGTGTCGGATCCTCTATTTTCTTATTTTTCTAGGTATTTTTAAGAAAGTAATATTGCTTCTTCTAGAAGATGTGGGCATTTGTCCCTAGCATTATTGTGTCCAGGAAAAGTGAGTACCTGAAACAGTGACAGAAGTGTGCAGCCAGCTTGAAGATCAGGCACTTTTTTGTTTGGTGGCAAGAATTCTTTGGTAGGCAGCAATGATGAGTATGCCCAGCATACATTGTAAGTGGTTCCCTGCACTGACTCAATAAAGCAACTTGGTTCTGTCACAAATTACTTTGCCTAATGAACAAGGAAAGTTCTAATTTCACAGCTGTACATGAGGCTTTTTTTTTTTTAATACTGGTGCTGTTTTTCCCTAATTGTTCCCATGAGAGCTGAGTTGTATTTCTGAGGAGCAGTGAAGGGTACAGTTTGGTCAGTTCCTTGTTTCTCTCTTTTCCTGATCTGATTAGTGTAGCTTTGGAAAGAAGGACCTGATCTTGGAAAGCATGACATGAGTGAGACCTCTGTTAGCTTCTACCAGTTATGCAACATTTGTTTTCTGGTCTGTTTATCTGGAGATTTCTCTCAGGGATTATCTGAAGATGAGTAGCTGGGGGAAGTTATGGTTTTATCTATGCAATTCCCTTGGAAAGCCTGGTTTGTCTTAGCAGCTCATTTCCCCATGGTCAGTTCTTCTGTGTTGTGTGGCCCAAGGCTTGTTGGTACATTTTGAGAAATGGATTTGGGAGTCCTGGAAGGCTGCAGGTTTGACGTGTTCCTGTGGACTACAGGAAGGCTGCATTGTTGCATTCTTTTCTTTCTGCCATTTTTTTACCATGATCATCTTACGTAGTATCAACACATTTTCCTGAAGAAACAGATAACAATGACCTTGCTTTTACAATCTCAGTCAATCACGTTCCAGCAGAAGTGCTCCAGGGAGTGTCGTCCTTCTGAAGGTTATCTGTTCCCTTCAGTTCTCTAAAATAGGGAGAGAATACATCTGAGGAATTTTATCTTTGTAATTTCCAAAGCGCTAGTGGGACTGGGGGTACTTCTGACTCGGCCCTACTGATGCCGTGCCCTGTAGCCTGAAGGTTCAGCAGGATGGACCTTGGCTGCCGCTGTGATCGACTGGCTCTGAATGTGCTGAGGAAGCAAGCTAGGATGCAGCTGCTTTGAAGCCAGCTGGTCCTCCTCAGTTGTCCAGTGACTTTTTTCTGTAGTCACGCTATGGGGGATGCACATGGTGACTTTCTCAAAAGCCTCACGCTGGCTGCAATGTTCTATTGAACCGTGATTTTAAGGAATGCTTTTGAAGTCTCTCTGTCAGTTTCATGAGAAAGCAGCTGTGCTGCAGCAAAGGTGACTGCATCTGCAAAGAGTTGTTCAAACAGCCAAGCGGCGCACAACTGTGAATAGTTTTCTTTTCCTAATGTCACTGATTCTGTATACGCATTGCTGAAAAGGATTCATTTTAGCTTCATGACAAGTTCCAAGTTGACGTTTTCAACTGCTTTACTTGGGAAGCCGCGCCATATGTATGGTTACTGTGCACACCAAGTCATGGTACTGTGTGGTCTGCGGCAGAACAAAGCTGCTAATACAGGAGAAGATCACTCACTGTGCTTTTAAACAAGCTTATCTTTTAGTTGGCATTGGTTTGAGAACTGAAGAAATTGGAACTGAAGAAAAATGGGAAATAGTTTTGGAAATTATCCTGTTTGAAATGAAGCCTGCAGTCAGCGGGCTGTAAATGTTCGTACATTATTGTAAATTAGGTTGCAAGTATAAATACAATTATACATTCTTACAGGAAATGAAAGTATAACCAACCACTATATGGTGCTGATGCCATGCTTCCTAAAAGCCTTGCATTTTACAAGTCTGATGGCTCAGAAGTGTCTTGTTGGGTAAGAGCCCCTGGGCTGCACGATCACTCTGACAGCATTGCTGCGCTGCTCCCTTCTGGATGCACTGATCCCTTGCCGCTGGTGCATGAGCAACACATGATTTCTGAAACCAGTGGATATGGAGGTGTCAAGTACATTTATTTGGACTTTGGGATTTTAATTTGGCCTGGGACTATGAAAGTACCTTTCCAGCATTACAAAATAAAGGCTGTGTTGCAGTTTAAATTGAGTTTTAGTTAGAATATTAATGATATTTTTCTGGAGGGAATAACAAAAGAGTTTAAATCCATAAATAGTTTCAAATTCTTCATGCAAGTCTTCTGCAGTGCAAAAACAACGTCCTTTGTGGGGGCTTTTGGCTTCTACTGTCACTAGCAGGAAAGAATATATGTTTTTCCTTAGAATTGTATGGGAATCGTAACATGACTTACATCATTCTTGCTTAAAGTACTGACAGCTCTTCCCACAAAAATTGTCCTACTTCAAGGATCACCTGTGACAGAAGAATTTGCCAAGCTAGCAATTGGTAACCGTGGCTTTTTAAATCTTTTTTTGATTAATGTTAACAAAAAAAAAAAAATAATCACAGGTAGGAATTGCTTTTGGCAGATCTAAACTGTATTAGAAAAAATGTGATGCAAAACACCAGCAGCTGCCAACCTGACAAATAAATTGCTGTAGTACTTGACTGTCTGCTTCTTCTACAGGACAAGAGGGTGGGCGTTAAAAGTTACTATAGGATGAATAACAAATAGAAAGTTTAGTTTGGTTTATGCTTACCTCTGAAACACCTAGGGAATTTGATGGCAACAGAATATGTTTCTGGCCAAAATTCCTTACACTTGCATGGAGCAACACTGCAGGTGAATTTGGTATCACATCCAGGGATTCGATACCAATTCTACTGGCTTAATTGAAAATCTACAGTGCCTTACACAGTTTTTGGTATTTGTAGCAGTAGAACAGACTTGATTCTATTGAAAAAAGTTTCTCAACTATTGGAAAGCTATTTACAGAACACGTTCTGTGTGACTTACCTGATTTGGAGTGGAAAAAAACAAGCTGGATGAGAATGGGCAGCACTTCGCTTATCACTTATTTCCATTTCATGTCCCTGCATGTACTTCTCCGTGAAGCTGTTGCTTCTGGCTATTCTGCTGAGCAGAAAGACACAAGAAGCACAGTATCTCAGAAACATGTGCGCTGCTGTGAGCACACAACACATCTGACAGTTTGATTCTTATGAGACTAATTAAGCTGGGCCAAACTCTTTTGCTTTTAGCTCTGAGGTACCAAAGCATGAGTTTTTGAAATATCTGCCACCTCAGTTTATTTCAGACCTGGCTGTAGAAAACAGCAGTGTGACAGCAGCTGGCAGCAGGAGGTTTGCTCCAGAGCCCTTGCGGCTGCCCCCTCTTTCCTCCACTCCTGAATTAAGTGGAACAGGCATTCAGCTGGGCATTTATTCTAGTCTGTGTGTGTTGTGGTGTTTCCTTCCCATGTTAGGGCTGGAAAGTTGTTATATTATCCATTACTGAAGCCTTGTAACTGCTTTTGTTCACTGAGCTTATCTGTCCCATAGTGGATAAATACCCTCATTTAAAAGAAGAATGTCAGGGGCCACTCTGGAGTGCTTTTAACACAAAGCTGATATTTGATATTTTACTGTTCTATTAACGGATGGATAATGTGATACGTATGCCACTCAGGGAGGAAATGAAGCCTGCCTTTGTCAGATTGTACTTGCTCTAAAATTGATTTGGGCTGTTTTTCTTTATTATTATTTTTTTTAATCAGGAAAACAAATTGCTCAGTGTTTGTAAGTAATGAAAATTGTTAAGCTAAAATTATATTGGATGTTAAGATCCAATCTAGTTTGATTTCTTTCCTGAAAGTGGGGTACTCAGCATTAGGTGCTAATTTCTAATTTGCTGTGAAAACAGGGAAGAGCACTTGTGTCAGAGTCTCCGGAAGGATGCCATTGTGAAAAATGGAAATGCTATATTGTATTTTTAAGTAAGTACCATGAGTAGAAAAGGTTTCCAGCAAGAACAAAGTTTGATCCATCTAATGGAAAAGGAATTTGTTTCAGATGTCTCTTTCAAAAGGGCATAAAAATGGTTGAGGGCATTTAGGAGAGATTAATAGAGTGCTTTGGCTATCTGAAATATAAATCATGAATCATGCTGTGAGAAAGATCAAAGTCAGCAGAGAAATTTAATTTTAAATTACTCCACTACTTCAGTATACATTAACAGGGAAGAATGAATGCAGTTTGGACACTGAGGTTTTGTAAGAGGAGGCCAGTTAGTATAGGAAATAATCTATTGTGTAAGCTGTTTGAAGTTAACATAATAACTGGATCAGGCAAAAGAGGACAAAGCTAAGCCAGATGGCAGAATTTATTTGTGGCTGAAAGAAAATAAAAGGTTTAAGGTTTTTTGAAAGAAACAGGTAAAAGGAGAATATCAATGATATTCCTAATGAATACCATAATGACAACGAGGACAAATTTGACTTAAGCAAGGGAATGAAAAATGACGCAATAATTTAAAAATATATCTAGAATTTCATTTCTCTTTGTTTGTATCCAGCTGGGGGTATTTAATAACCATGGACACCAGAGTAAATGCTCTGTAATCAGCAGTTTGAAGAGTTAAGGTGGCAGGGAGCCATGCCCCACATTGTCAGTGCTTGCACCTTGTGCTGCTGCTCTGGTCAGTGCAGGGCTCCTGTCCTGCTGCAGCCTGCCAGCCAGCCTTGACTTGAGCACAGCACTTACCAGCTTTCTGAAAGACACGGATTTTTCAATGTCCTATATATAAAAATAGCAGATCTAGAGGAAGTAATTCTGGAAGCATTTTATTTGAGCAACTTTAGGATAAAAATAGCTTTAATTCATTTGGAAACTACGGTAGCTCATTCTTACCTCTAGCAAAGTATTTAGAACAGTGCTCTGCTACTGCAGGAGCTTTTCCTGTTCTGCTGTTCAGATGAACGAAGCAGTCCTTTTTTCCACAGCTAATTACACTTGAGCAAAGAGTGCACGTTTGGATATAAGAGCAGGTTATTAATAATCCAACTGGTGCTTTGAACTGCCATTATTGAGTTGATCTCACTGTTGAGGCAGTGACTTGGAGCATGATAGCTTTATCGTCACTTAAGCTAGTATGACCTTTAGCTCGCTATGTATTTTTACAGTACAAGGCTTCGAGTCATAAAGCTGCTTCACTTTACCCTTTGAGTGCTAGGGAAAAGCTTACCAGTTAAACAGATACGTTACTGGTAGTTCAGTGAGCATTTCTTTTTTTCTCATATTGTATTACCTTCCACAGCTTCCCAGTTAATTTTTTCATAAAGCTATCACATTTTTCCTGCCTATTGATGGTCTCAGTTACTGGTTATGAGAAATGGCAGACTTTATCATGGGGAAATACTCCTTTAAGTTCAAATCTAATTATGAGTTTTGCTTCTGTTTTCTTACCTGCTGTTGTCTCACATGTAACTTGGATTTTCAGCAGGGGTTATAGATCTTTTTTTTCCTTGAGATTTATAGGTTCAGGAAAGTGAGGGACCATACCCGTCCTTCTTGCCCAGTTACTCTAGGTGTTTGCTGTGCCCAGAACTTACAGTTCATGATATTAATCCCAAGTTAATTACAAATTGAGCAGGTATAAAACACCAGCACACTTCCTTTGTTTCCATCTCTACCTCTACTCTTCTTGCTAGCTGTTTTAGTAGAGGGTTGCATAAGAAAAGCAGAAGTTATGTCTGAATGGATCCAGTGGGAAGATGACAAATGGAAACAACAACAGATTGTATCTACACACTTCCTCAGCAGAGGAGGAAGGGAAATAAAAGAAGAAAAGTCAACATAAAAGTTTATGTAGGCTTAGGCAAAATAATCTCCTAAATCTTTTAAGATGCCCGTTTTACTCTTCTCTGGTGTAGTAAATGTTCTCAGAGCCATTGGCTCGGAACTGGGCAGGAAGCAATGCCTTGCAAACTGTATTCATTCATTAAAATTAATTAATGTTTTCCCCCAGTCTTTTATTCTGCTAGAGGAAAATACAGTATTTGAGGTTTTCCTCACTGGCCTTTTCCCAGGAAGTACCCAGTATTTGTGGCATTATTAAATACACCAAGAAACCATTCACTACTGAGGACACCAGCACCCCAAGGGTGAATTGCCCTGCTCCAGTATACATGCACTGACCTCAGAAAAATGCAGCAGTTACAGAAGGGGGAGGGAAAGAGGCTGCCTTAGTCCATCCTTATCTTTGTTGCTTAGCTTATGCTGTTTTAGCTGTGCCCACTGATGGAACTGCTTAGAAACTGGTCCCTCTAATGAGCATCACCTCAGTGGAGCAGGAGAGGTGCACAACAGGCGCTTTCAGCCTGCCTGCTGCAGCAGCCTGTCTGGATGGAGCTCTGCTGCCACAGCCACTCCTGGGACTTGGTCTGCTTCTGCATCTGGGAGCAGGTCAGTTACTCTGTCAGGGTTATAGCAGCAGCAGTGAGAGGAGTTCACTGCCAAAAGGTTTCCCCACCAGTCACTGGTAATGGCACCAAATGTTTCAAGCACACTCTTGTATCTCTGGGGTTAAATCTTGGCCCTGTGACCTGGAAAAGTCCTGTATTTCCTATTCAAAATTCTGCAATTGCAGTAACTTCCTACCTTTCAGATGTCAGGGATGATTTTGAGACCTTGCTGCAATGCTAACCTCCAGAAAAACATGGCCATTGCAGGAGTGGAAAAGTGGAGGGGATTTTGTTCTGTTTTTCTCTATACAATATTTTTCTGGCGGGCAGTGTAAGTTCATAAATATCACTACTTAAACATCTGGTTTTGTGCTTGAAATTGTATCTTAGTGCTCACTCAGGAAAGAGTTGCTTTGGTGTTACTTGAGATAGACTCTACTTCCCTTTGTGGGCCACGGGCAGTAACGGCTCGCTTCACTGACACAACATGTCAGTAAATCAAGTCCTTATGGCACACAGCGAGTCCTGGGAAGGAAAGAAGCTCACCGGGGATTTCCAAAAGTCAGCGTCAGTAGGACAACGTAGGATGACAATGTAGGATGTCGTGAATGCTTCCCTTCAGCAAGCGGCATGGAAATCAGCGGCTGGTCAAAATCAGCCAGATGTACTCTTCTGGCAGATCAGCCACAGATATTAGGTATAATTACAGAAAGTAGATGTGTAATGATGAGTTTAATTATTAACCACTTTCCTGTATGCCTTTGGGTAACTGTAGTATCAGAGCAGAGCGTGCTGGAAACCCTGGAGCTCTGTTGAAGCTGTATCCTGTAGGAAAGTGAGGAGCATTCTGAGATCCCGTAGTTTAGCAGCGCTCTTGGAGCACTGCACAGCTACCAGGGTGAACTGACCTATTTATCTGTTTTAATAATTCTCTCCTGGGATTTTTATTGGTCTCTTACATGTGTAACTCCATGCAGTTCACCTTCTTACAGAGCTACAGTTTGCTAAGTGTAAACCTCAGCGCTTGCTCTTTTCAAACTGATTCCAGAGCCATGGTTGCATATTGTCTGTCTTAATAAAACAAATTCAAAAATGCCCTCTTAGATGCAAATTCTATGTTAATTGGTGTGGTCTGGCTCTGGGATCAAAAAACACAAGGCAGCTGTAAAGCTAATGGGTTTACAGCTGCTTTACTTCCCCAAAGTGTTATCAGGCATCTGGAGTGCTCTGCTGAATGGGTCTGCTACTTTTTGTGCACTCCTCTTACCGTGCAGTAAGTACGAAATATGTTGAGTCGTGTCACTAGGAAACCTGTTACGCACAAATGAACTTTAGCCCAGCTTCTATATTTCCATAGACCTTCAGCTGTTCCAAACTATCTGAGTATCACTGGCAGCCCAGCCTCTTTGTGACAAAGCAAGCAGAAGAGGACGTGTCAGAATCAGAAGGTATTCAAACAAGCGTAAACTGTTTGATGACCAGACTGTAGCAGGAGTGCTGATCAGAGCAAGGGGAGGAGGTGCTGCAGCTCCCAGCTTCTCTGGCTGCAGAATTCCTCTGTTCTGTTCAACGCATGCAAAACTTCACCCAAGGGCCTCTAATGAGTGTCAACTGCTAGCAATGGTGCAGGCTTCTTTCCTCCCGACACCTCCATCCTTTGGTAGGTATTAGGGCCCTTCCACATTCTCTACAATTATTGGTTCCTTTTGCCATCTTCATTTTAGAGTACTGGGGAGTGATATTCCACACCTTTTGGAAGTTGAAATTGTGTGTTTATCAGCACAAAACATAAATGCCACAACAGACCCACATACATCATATCTGCAAAGGAAAAGTGGATGTATGTGGTGCATTAAGCTTACTCTGACTTTCCAGAAATGATTTTATGTAAATAAATCCGAATTTGAATTCATATTTTTTGCTAAAAATACTTCTGTGCACACATTTGCATTTGAAATGTCAAGTGCATCTTTCAGTGATTGTTGTTAATCTTGGCCTTGGAATGTGTCCTTCTGTGTATTTTATAGTTTCCGATTAGTAGAAGTATCATTTTTAATTATATTTGGAAGTCAGCCCTGCAGATTGCTGAGGGGAGAGGCTGGGCTCTACATTGCAAGTGTTTTTGCCCAGCACCTTGTTTCTGCAGACACAAAGCACTAAACTCTAGAGCAATAACAGTTCTGCAGAAACTTATGACAGTTTGCTCAGTCATAATATATGAAAAGAGCACCTCAGGATTTCATCGGCAATGTGTCATACTGTCTTCACTTATGGCGTGAACTGTGCCAAGAAATATGATGAATGATTGCTTGGGTCTGTGAAGAATTTATGAAAATGCTATTCCTGGTGTTAGCAGCAAACCAAACCACAAGTCACTGTGAAGAAGAGCATGCAGAAGTTGATACAAAATGTTAGCCATGGATTTTTCCATTTTGCGTTGTCAGTACTTAGTGATTTGGGGGCGGTTAAATCCTGTCTTTGCAGAGAGCCTTGTCTGATGACTCCACAGTTTATCTTGCCATAAACAAACCAGCCAGTGCTGTTGGCATTGTTTGCTGCTCACATCGTGCATAAAATGCCTGTCCTGGCAGCCACTGGATGCTGAAAGCTGTCTGATGTGATTTTTAAATGGGTGAGACTTCAGTATGAGGAATACTTTCGTAGCAAAATAAATAAAACCATAACAAGGAATAATATTATTAGTGTGGTTCAGATTCTGTCTTTTGTAGGGTGTCTTTTGGAGGAGGACAAGTAAAAAAACATTTCTAAATGATCACCAAAAGTTTCTGAGACATCTTAAGTGTGAAGTCCTAAGAGACTGGGTAAATTTAGGGAAGGCCATAGAAACTGAAAAACTGCCACACAGCGTTCTGGTTATTCCTTTGTAAATCTTGTAAAAAATCAAGGAAAATGAGGAAGAGTTTATTTTTCTTTCTGCTAGAGAAAAAATTGCTGCAAAATGCTGATACTTGTGGAAGAAATGTCACTTCATTTGTGTCACATTGTGAAAGTAATAATAATAATACTGACAGAAACATGTTCAGAAAATGGAGCCCTTTACCAACATGCAGATAATCATGAATGTGCTGCTGGTGTTCAAATGATCTTAATAAAAAGAGCGATGTGCCTGAAAGTTCAAAATAAAAGTTACTTTTCTGGTTGAAACTGAAAAGGTTGCTGCTGAGAACTGCTGGAGGTTTTCGTTTCCCTGAAAAATCAGTTGTGATGCATCAATAACTTCTCCACAGCAATGTGCATGTCACATCTCCTCTAGAATATCAAATGGCTTTTTGGTTAAGGCAGCCTTTCCAGAAATCTGACACAGACTGAAGGCTCACTCTCTTGTACTCCCTGGTCATTATCCTGTCTGCTGAAGTGGCACGGGGCCGAGGTCTCGGTCTCAGTTTTGTTGCTGTAGGCCATCAACTGCAGCTGAGTGCAGCAATGAACAAAAAGCGGAGCAGCTTCGACCAGAGAAACTTTTCTGAGACGAGTATCTCTTGCCTATCCAGTACTTTGACTGCTAAGCTTGCCAGCAGAAGTCACAGGAGCTGTATAAACTGTATGCCTAAGATAACTGATTTTAATAACGAAGCTAACAGCCCCTGCGTGGACAGAAGCACAGACCAGTTCTCCTGGTCTCCTGTTTGGTTTTTTTTTGTGTGTGTGTGGCTAGCAGAGTACCCAAGCTATGCTGCTATATGTGTGTGTTTTACCCCAGCAGGTCTAGTTAAACATGGATTTTAATTTCATTTTGCTTCTCTAAAGAATAATAACAACTGAGTATTTTCTCAGCATTTGTTGGCTATTTTTTAGTTGAAGCAGTGCTTGAAGTACTTTCGGAGAGCTAATAAAGATAGGCTTAATGACTAAAGGACATGGGTTACAACTCAATGCATTTTGCTTATTTTAGTAACAATAAATCATTGCACAGTTTATAAATTTTATTAGCAAGGAAGAGCTTCTCATTATTTTCCTTTATTGTTTTTCCTTTGCAACAGCCTGTGTCTGTTCAGCTGTGATTTGTTTTACAACAATTAATATCTGGGAGTTTTTCTGTAGCTTAAAAAAAAACCAACAGTGTAGTGGTTTGTCCATTACACGCAGAAGCATGTGTTTTCATTGCCATGTATTTCTGTTAAGAGAGGAAGGCTGCAGTAGGCTACGCTTACACTGGTCACCATTAGGCCAAGAAGGAAGATGGGGAAGCGAACCAGGGGCCACTGTGAGGCTGGGATCGGAGAGATGCACTTCGTGAAAAGTCTCTCGGTCTGACCATAAGAGGGTGGAGTCACTTCTGCACCACAGCGTAGTGCCTCTGGGGTGCGAAACTACAGAAGGAGGCTTTGTGAGCTGCCATGGTGATCTGGCTTTCTCTCTAATGTCAACAGCCATTCAGCTTACCATGCCAACAGGATGCAGGTGTTATGGGGGGGGAAGCAATTCAAGTAAATCCCCTGTAAGTGAGTACTTATTCAACCAAGTGGTGTGCTAGAAGAATGCCTATTAACATACTGAATAAGGAAAAAGTGCTAGATTTTTTAACCTTAATTGGGGAAAAAAAAAAGTGAACAGTGAGATACTATTTAATTAAAGCATGAAGAAGATTAAATGTGAAACATAAAACAACAAAACAGAACTGTTAATTATGAGTAACTGTCCTTCTGCTGATGTTCTGAAAGGTGCTGTTCACTAAAAGCATGAAATTTTCAGTTCGTGGATAATAAAAAAAAGAGGTGGAAGTCTTAAATACTTTTATGCATTGCAGTCAACAGAAAAATTATAGTCTCCTCCTCCCCTGCTGTTACAATTGCACTCCCACATAGATAAGCTGTAAAGCTTGGACTGTGGTGGGGTGTCCGTCCCCTTGAGCAGGAGATCGTGTTCTGCCTGCAGTGAGAGCACACAGCTGCTCTTGAGGAACAGAGGAAAGGACATCCACGAATGAGATGACAAACATTTAGGTCTAGGGTTAAGAACAAAGTAGCACAGCATTTTCAGGGCTCAGTTAACAAATGCTGACCAAGAGGAAACTTTCTGGCCTCAGCTGTGCTACTTATTTCCATGAAGAACAAGAACCTGCTTGAACTTGATGAAAATAGAGGTACAGGTGCCATGACATACGCATTTATCAGCCAAAAACTAGTGAGGTGGGTAGATATTTGCCAAAAGTATTTGTTACCTTGACTTTAATTGATGCTAAAAGCACTACTTTCCATTGCACTTTATAATGCCTATAGCTGTCAGAGACAAAATCATGTAAAGCTGCATCCAGGTACGTTAAGCAAGCCAGATAAAATCTTGGCCTTCTGAGAATGTAGAGTAGGGAGTACATGTGCAGTGGATGTTCAGGATTTTTGGTGGGTTTGTTTTTATAGGGCCAATTTTCAATTGACCTATAAGGTTTAATTTTAAAAGTAACTTAACATCTTATTCAGACTGGGAATGTCTCGTTTTTGTTTCAAATGTGGTTTGGGATATAAATTGGCTTTTGAGCGATGTGGGGATTCTGTGATGTTCCTGGATTTTTGCATGCTGTATTCTCATAAAAACAGCTGGCCCACTGTGTTTATTCATCTGCTGGAAAAGCCAGAAGATTTTTCTTACTTATCTGGGAATTTAGGGAGAACTCCTTTGGGTGTTACAGCATGCCCATATGGCCAGGGGTAAATCAGATGCGTAACAGCTGTCTGACGCTCAGACTGCGAGGGCAGAAGCTGCTCTGTAGAGAGCTGGGGGTTGCTGTCACCGGGCTTCAGGATGTGCCTCTGGAAGTGTTTCCTCAGCAAGATGCTTGTTTCAAGTTTTTATGGACTGCAAGAAGAAAAATGAATGCCAGCAACACTAATCATTTTTTGCACATCTCTTATTTATCTATAAGCTCATACTTCCATGGGTGAGCATGAATTCTGGAGCAAAGCAACAGCAACACACGTGGTACAACTTGTGGTTTTGGGGTTCTAGTCACGCTCGGGACAAGTACAGATAACTCACTGAGTGGCAGAGCAACTTGCAATGGGACGAACTTCAGCTCCACAAAAGCAGTCATTTTAAAAAATTGTGTGGCCTCCATGTAGTCATGTTTAAAAATACAAGCTGCTTGTATAAAAGGTGTGTGCAGTTCACTTCCACCTGTGACGTGCCTGAAACCCCCCACACCGATGGCTGGCTTGCCAGTGGTGTGGGGAGGTACAGGCTGAAGACACATACGGCTCCTTTCCCTCTGCTAGAGAATCCAGCCCCTGGCCTTTGTGTGTTTCCTGTGCTTGGTGGATTCTGCTGGGCACATGTGGATGAGGGAGGCGTTTTTGTGGTCACTTTTATTACTGTGTGATGAACTAGAATCTAACTTGTTATTTGACAATACTTCATCAGGTACAATTATTGTCTCTCTGATGACACATGCACAAAAATACCTTTCAGCCAAATCAACTGCCTAAGGAACAGATCACAAATGGAAGGGGCTTTATTATGCTCCCCCTTTTTTTTTTTTTTTTTTTTTCCATATACAGTCAAAACTGCCCCATCACATACAAGATGTTAGCAGCACTTTGAGCAAGACACACAGACTTTGGGGCGCGTGAGAGCCAGGACCCGATGAGAAGCTTTCTCTAAAGATAAGTGAATAGGCCAGGGCATGCACGGCAACCTGAGGCTTCTGCCTAGCATGCAGTCATTCTCTTGTCTCAAGAGAGTTGTTCCTTTTTTTTTTTTTTTTTTTTTTTCCTGCAAGAGTTCTTTACAATTACCCTCTTTAATCACAGTGTTAGAGAGAAGTTTGATGGAGCTTTTGACAGATATTCCTATAAGGAAAGTAAAAGAAAAGAGTTTTTTTCCTTGATGCTGTAAATGACAGCAGATTCAACAGCTGTTTGTCATCCTTCACTGTCATTGATACCGCACTGATCAGACACTTTACTGAAGTGTGGTAAAGCTTAAGTCTCCATCTGAAGTCTTTTGTTATGTGAGGGAGGATTTCAGCACTGTGGGGCTGGTGCTTTGTGCCTGACATTATTGGTACTGAAGTTTTTTTATTGTTTCCAGCTTCAGGAAGCCTTTTTGTTATCAGGTTCCTTGCATTTCATCTCCTCCCCAGGCAGTACATTTGCATTTTACTTCTAGTTCTCAATATTTGGGTATTCAGTAGGTAGTGGAAACAGTAGCATGCTTCTTAAGCTCATCAAGAAAGGGTCTGTTGCAGAGCCAAGCCAGTGATATTTTCTCCCAGCTTGTTGTGGGACTTCCCAGGAAGAGCTGGGCTCTGCCCAGCAGTGAGCTTCTCTGGTGCAAGGAGGTTTGTCCTGTGAGCACACACATGGCTCAGATGAGCTTGCCTGCATTAACTCCTTTCTGGTTGGTTCACTCACGTCTAGGTGTTGCACTGCAGTTCAGGATTCTCTCCTTCCAGCCACAGCCTGCCCAGAGTATCCCTCAGCTGTGGGATTCACTAAGGGTGGCTTCCCACTCTTCTTCTGGAGAAATGAGCTTCAGTCTAGGGCTGCATTGACTGTGGAGGTGGGACGGAGAGGTTGTGCTTAAACCAGGTGCTCTTTCTTTACCTCTTCAGCCCAGGGCAACTGCAACCAAAGTCCAGTGCTAGGACAGCAGTTAGGGTTGACTGAGAAGCTGAGGCAAGTCAAACGGAGGGGAGACAGGGAAGGGAAGAGGTGTGGGAAGGTGGTGTAGTGGCCCACAGTCCTAGCCTTCGCTGCCTGCCACTTGCCCGCCTAGGATCCATTAGATTTGCAAACAGCAACTCAAAAGCATTTTGCTGGAGGTGGCAGTGTGGCTTGCTGAGCCTGCTGTGGCTCAGAAGCAGCAGATTTTCTGCACTGTATTGGTCTCTGAGACTTAATGCTTGTAGTGCATTGTTTCTCAATTTGTGGTATCCTTTCTGGCTTTGTGGTGAAGTCTTTCTGCGTTCTTCCAGTGAGGCTTATTTTATTTAGTATTCAGCATTTTAACTGAATGTAGACCTCGGTATTTGCAGCTCCTATAGCACGCATCTCTCATAAGAAGCCTCAATACATCATAATATTTGACAGAGAAAAATGTGCATTTTTTTGCTAGCACCTGTAATTTAGATAGCAAAATAATTGGGTAGGAAGCATCTTTTAGCTCTAGCTGAATCTGATATGAAAGACAGTTACAGCTTTTCAAACCTGGCTAAAACTATGAATTATCCTACAATATTTGGATGGCTCTAATTTAGGCAGCTGTCAGACAAAAATTCTGTATGTTAGAAACAATTATAGAGAGGCTGTGTCTGTTTCCAAAGACCTTTTTTGTTGTGGGAAATGAAAAGAACTCACCACCGTAACTACCACGGAGATGGCTGAACCAATGAATTGGTTGCTGTTCCAAACAGAGAGATGGAGAGATTTCAATGGACTTTTACTATTCTTACAGCCTCCTTGTGAGGAGAAACTCTAGGATGTCTGTTACTTGTAAATGTTACTCAGGTTAATGTACCAAGAGTATCCCTTTCCATTTGAGGAGCGATGGGGGTGTAGGTGTGCAAGTTTTATTTTATTTTCTGAGTGAAGGATGCATTCAAAAAACTAGGAAGAGCCTTTAATAGTCATCTTATATCATTGTTAACCCACAAAGGCTCTTTGGGCATTGTGTAAGACAAATCATAATTAGAACTAAAAGTATCAGTTGGGAATTGGGCTATAACTCTGACTGCCATTTGTACTGTCTTTTAATATGGTACAAATGCTTCCTATTTATAAAGACTCTACTAGCGTGATTCTCAGCTTGGGACTTTAGGCTCCAGAACAACAGCCTGCTTAGTGTTTGTTTTATTGGGTTTGATGCTCCTCACATACTCTATTTTACATGCATGTGTTAGGCTTTGCCTGAGCTGGACTGCTCCACCTGATGGTGAAAACAAGAAAATGCCTTCTTTCACACACGTGATTCATTTGAGGAAAATGATCTTAGTGGAATCACATAGTGCTGTAAGGGTATGCGTGTCTTAATTCAGGGAACCTTCTAAAAATGTTCTGCCACCTTTATACATGCATGTAGGGAAGCTAAGGTTGTGTAAATGAGTTGCACAAATATCTTGAATCCACAGCTTGCTTTCATGTTTCTAATGAGATACACAAGGAGTGGGTACTTGTGCTGTAGACGTGTTTCTCAGTCCAGATGCCTCCAGTGCCTGAGATGCAGCTGTGCATTGCAAGACATGCATAGCGAAAAGGAGTTGCTCCTGCTCATGCCTAAAAAGGGAAATGTGGCTGATTGGTTACTGCTGGTTTGGCCATTTTCTTATTGCCCATTGTGGCCATACTTAACAGTTGAAGATGTTGGGTAGAAGAGTTTGCCCATATGGTGTTTTCTACCTGGAACCTATTCAGTTGCACAGAATGTTAAGGTAAAACTAAAGAACTCTGAAAGAAAAAACTGCTTACAGGAACAGATTTTAAAGGCTCTGTTGTCTTTTGTGGCATTGAAAAGGAAATAATCATATAAGTCTTCTGGAAGCAGGAAAAAGAAAAAAAAAAAAAAAAAAAACAGGACACGTAGCTGAGCTGCATGTCTCCCAGTTTTTTATTTTGTCCAGAATGTTATGTACAGAGTGTTTATTTTTTTCTTTCTCTTTCAGACACCGTGGCTTTGGAATACCAGACAGTGCTGGAATGGGTACCCATATCAGGTAAAAGTTACAGTGCTATCTAAAATCAGAAATGACATCTCTGCAGTGCTCTGTTTGTACTATGGTACAGCTTTATGTCAATATGTTAGCATGAACAGGCTACGTGGTGTTTCAGAACATTGTTAGATGCTCTCTGTCTTGTTTGTGTTCAAGATGGGAAATACGAATATAACTATCACAACTATTTTGATATGAAGCACATGATCTGAAAACAGATCTGGGAAATCTAACTGTGAAAGCAGACATCTGCCACAGTGGAGGAATGGCCATTTTTTTTTTACAAAGTTCTGAGGATGCTGAAAGTTTTAGCAAAGCCAGAGATTCAGCAGATTGAGAAAAGTCATTCAGAAAGTGAGTTACAACTCTTAGAGGGTGGTAATTATACCCGCTGTATCTAAAACCATGCTACAAGTTGACAGGGTCCTACAGAAATTATGTAATAAAAACCATTATTAAAATCATTGTCTCAGAGACAAAAAAATAATCTACCGAGTGCTGATCAGGATTATCTACTTGTTTTTCAGTTTGACTCTTCTGTTTCTTAACTAGGTAAAACTTCTGATCTCTTGTTTGTTACAGTCCCTTTGTAATTTATTCAGCACAACATTGCAGAAATACAGATGGACTTACAATAGACTTACAATAGATACAGTCAATTTAATCATTTGGGTGACAACTTATCCATAAGTGCAGAATAGTCCTATTGAATTAAGTCTCTAGTGAATTGAAACCTAGTATTTTGACTAAGTTAAACACACACTGTTGATCTTTTCATGGAGGGAAAGCCTCACTTCCCCCCATTATCATTGTATATGGGTATAGAAGTTCTAAAGTTATTGTTAATAAAGCAGCTGACTATCGTAATTGTTTTACTAGAGATTTTCCCTGGTGAGTTTTTCTTGCAATAATGAATTTAATAGTTGCAGCTCATTGCTACCATTGCTAGTTCATGTTCTTGTCCCTGTTTTATTACACCTAATTAAAAGCTTAGTGACTGTATCATTAAATCGGAAAAGGATTGTATTGGCCCAGGCAATAGCTTTAAAAGACTGATTTTGAGCGTATACATTTTCATAAAGTATAAGCATATGTCTATATTTAAATAACACATAGGCAACATTCAGTGGGCACCTAAAGACTGTCTTTCAACTAAAAAGAATCAGTCTACAAAAGGGAGTGGGAATAAAAGAGGCAACTGAAATGCCTCTTGCTGTCTGAAATGACTCTTGCCCTGCTTGGGCGTTTGGATGGGCCAGTATAGACTGTTCTAGAGATGGTTCATCTAATCCCTTGGGAGACGTCCTCAGAAGCTTCTGTGCCAGGGCCCCTCTCCGTCACTGTGGTGGAAGATATTACTAGCAGGAAACCATGAGGAAGTTAGAGTAGCTCCTAGGACAGCCTCCTAGGCTGGGGGCTAAACACCCCATGCATGCCACCAGCTACCTCCTTTGAAGTTACCCGAGCTTGGTTTTGCTTCTTAAAAATTTCTGTGTCTTGTTGTTTTTACTTATTTTGCTTTTAAACATGTTTTTAGTGATGTTGTTTATCAAGCAAAATGCCTGGGTAAATTTATTTATTTTCTTCTTCACAAATGTTAATATGTTCCCAGAAAACGGTTACAATCTTTAAAGGAAGTGTTTAATACCAGAAAGAGTTAAACCTGTTTAAAGCTCACATTTTTAACACGTGCAGATTATACTATATACTGGTATCATATTTCTCTGATCTGCTCTAGTATTGTTTCTTTTGCTGTGCTTTACACACACATTAATGATGTATAGCAAGATGTTTCAATTAATCTTTCAAAACAGAGGTATGAGTGGGCAGAATTTAGTTTGTTCTAGATTCCTAACAGATACCATAATTTTTTGGTATTACAATATTACAATACTGTAAAGATTTGTCAAGAGGGTAGATTGGGGAGCTTTTTTTTTTTTCCAGAACCATCAAAGTTCAAAAGAGGAAACCATCATCATTTTTCTTGCATAGGATGCTTATGTATAATTGAGTAATCCCTTAATGATTGCACATCTGTCCTATAGACCTCAGATACCTGTAATATCAGTTAGACCCTCTGTTAACATTTTCTCATCTCCACCTTCCAGCCGCTGATGCCCGACCTTCATTATTACTACATTGTTGAATTGTCATTCTACTGGTCTTTAATGTTTTCTCAATTCATTGACATCAAAAGAAAGGTAAGAACAGCAAGACTAAAAACATTGAAGGCTTTAAACACTTTCTTGACCTGAGGAATATCTGTATTACCCGTGCAGTGGAACTTGCAGATAGTTGTCACTGAGAAACTGGTATTGAAGTGCTTATTTCATTCTGTTCCTTGTTACTATGATGTGTAGGGCTTTTTTTCTCCATACAGGAAGAAGAGCCTGGTATAACCAAATATTCAAAGGGAAATGGCATCACCTGAAAAGATCTCCTGCTCTTAAACAGTGACTTGAATGAAATTGATCACATAGATGTATTGTTTCTACTAAGAGTTAAATGATGATATATCAATGACAGAGCAAGGCTACCACATAAATTCATAGCATCTTTTTGGTAAGATCTATGAAGGCTTTGAATTTATTCTATGCAGGCAGGGGGAAAAAAAAAAAAAAAAAAGATACATTTACTATTAGACACTGATGCTACACATAACCTTTGGTTATCGACCAAACCTCTGCAGCAATGCTACAGAATTGTTGAGGTTATCACTGCAGAAATGTGCTGTGTCTAATCAATCCCCCTACATTCATATTCAGCTCTCTGCTCTGAGCCATTGGCTGTATTTCTCTTCTTTGTTCTTCAGGGGAAGGAAAATTGAACAGCATTGCATTTGCAACATTACATCTTTAAATAATATTTAATTGATTCCTGACTAGTTGCTTTCCTTCTGTGAAACGTAGATGGAAGATACCTGAGCCTAGATACCTAGGTATGGTGAAGTACAATTCTGAAAAGGTCCCTTGTGACAGTCAGTAACACCTTTCTTCTTTGATAAGTCTCCTGGGAAAATGCAATAGCTATTTCCCTTGTGACTTGGAGAGTTTGTTCCCATTGGTGAGCTGAGCACAGAGATAAAGCCTGATCCTGTCCATATATAGGTGCAAACAATCTTTTGCAAGTCTGTCTCTCTGTTATATATAAATGACTTTTATATATATATATATTTATACACACACATATATATATATAAATGACTGCTGAGAAGGCTTCTCAGCAGCCTACTGTGGAAATAGAAGGGGAGATGGAGGTGGGGAAGTGGATTGCTAACAGTTAAATAACACTCCTGTCACAGATTTGCAGCACTTGACCCCAGAGCACCAAGTCAAAGCAGCATCCCATCCATCTGCAGTGTCTGAGCATGAAGTGTCCAACAGAGTGGGAGCACAGTATCTGTAGTGCAGTGACAGCAAGTCAAAAGCCTTTCATTATAAGCACCCTGCAGGAGACAGTGGAGAGAGATGCCATATATGTAAATAAAGTATGAGATCACCAACCAGTTTGCACTGTGGAGACAATTCTTTTTGTGTTTTAAACAAAATTGATAACTAGGAAGATCAGACTGGAGAAATATGGCCATGTGCTGGTGTCAGACAGTAAAACTGCTGTGTCCAGGGGCAAATGCAAGCTGTCAATAATCCCATGAGTTGAATAATGTTAATGCTGGCAGCTTACAGTAGTTGACAAACAGTAGTAGCACACGCTCCTGGGCATCAGGGCAATGGCAGCCGTCAGCCGGATCACAGCACAACGCCAGAATGTCCTCTCTGACAAGACAGCTCGGGATGTAGAGGGATATCAGACAGACAATGTATCAGGCTAGTGGGAACACAGATGGTGCTAGGAAAACATGAGATGAGCCTCAACACCCAGATCTCTCACATCAGACACTCAGGAGCCCCAAATACATGGGTATATATACCAACACGGAAAGGCTAAAATTGTAACAAGTTCTCAACCTGTCAAATAAGGCAAGGGCAAGAAGCGTAATATTAGCCCAAGACTGATGCACTTGGAAGACTTTGAGGCCTGAAATGTCATAACAGATTGGCCCTGAAGGCCATATGCCTAAGCTACTCTATGCGTTGCAAGACCCTCACTTCACTAGGCCAGCAAGTAAAGGTGCCAACCGAGTTAACACATCGTAGCCTGCAGGAGGTATGAACTTGACAGAGACACCAGCTCTTGCGGCACCATCATAGTTCTCTTCTAAAAGCAGGTTTAGTTTTAGTTTAAAAAATGTGGAAACTTCTTAATGTACTCAGTATACAGTATGAGATACAAAGCTGGAAGAAGCAGGATATTTGCCATATCAGACATTATGGCAATACTTCATGACAGTTTATGCAGAGCAGATTAACAGTTCTCAGCCCTAGAAACCTGTTGATGTTTTCTTGTTACTGTGAGAGGAATACTTTTATCTAAGTTGTGGTTATCATTTTAGATACTTTTAAATTCAACAGGGACTGTCTTGTAGTCTGGGAGGATCAAAAGTGCCCTGGCAGCCTTGTGCACTGCAGGAATTCAGCCAACTGCTTTTATGCAGCTGGCTTTCTCAAGGCAAGGTACTGTAGGTCTTCTCTGAAAGTGCCAGTGCTCAGCACTGCCGTAACTCCAGCACTGGTCTTTTACTTTGTGCAGCTCAAGAAAAGTGCTGCTTCTTGTTTTCAAAGTCTTTTATTCTTCCCTAACAACAAATTCATGACTTTAAAATTACTTTCAATTGGTAATCCAATTTTCAAATACCCATTTATCTTTATTCAGATTTTATAAATTCCACCAGATTATCTCTGCCTGGCTGAAGAGATATGAGCAAAATGTTAAGACTTTTGCCCATACCTGCTATTGGCATTAAGGTAAAGCAGTGAACTGAGTAGATTAACTTTTACAGTTTTATAATGGAGTGTTATTTGCTTCATAAATATCTACTCAGTTGTTGTAATGCTGTTATCCGTTAAGAGTTTCCATCCATTTTCAAAAACTACAATCTAATATCTTTTTTATTTTTTATTATTATTTTATCTTCTCTCTCCAGCTTCCCATACTCCTTTCTGTAAAACACAGAGAAAGATAATTGGATTGGTGAACTGTGTTACTCTCACAAGCCCCTGATAACTTCTAAAAGCAGTGAGGCTTATTTAACATGCTTTCTGAATACCTGAAGTATTCCTTGCTACAAATACATTTGAACAGTGTATTTAAGGGAAATTATAAAACTTCTACCTCAGTCAGTGTTTTAACAGGTTTGTAGAAGATCTAGACCTTTTTGTTCATTCACACCTTATAGTTCCAAACATTTGGCAATTCCTAGAGCTTCTGTGTTTTACTTTTTTTAAAAAATGATTCTTCACTCATCCCCCAAAGTAAAATAATCTGTAGCTGCTAGTTTTCTTGAATATTCCATTTTGGTTCTATAAAACATATGCTATATTTTTCTGGATCCTACATCGTTCTTCAGACTCTTTTTTTTTTTTTTTTAAAAAAAAAAAAAGTAGGAGTCAGGGCTGATTTTTTTGTTTCAGAGGAAAGAAATTTTGATTTTGTACATTTTGCAGACTTCACAAGAATTGTAATGGTTGAAACCTTTAGCTAATCATATTCTCTTTCTTGGTTGACATAGCCCATTTCCAAGAGCTGGCTTGACCAACAATATTTTGCAGTTTAGTGGCCTTTATATGCCATGGTCATTATGACATGTTAAGCTAACCTGGGTAACAGAAACCTTGTTTGTGGAGGGTTTGTGTCGAAGTTGAGACCCATGGGAATTTGTGTTGTCTGCACTGTATTCTTTTTGCTGCTGGTGTCAGGAATAGGGTCTTTCTCCCATTAGCCACATATTTTCATGACATGTACAGGCACGTGCCATCTTTAAGAAGTTACAGCTGGAGGCTATAATTGTGCTGTAAATAAATGCATCTTGTGCAAACATGCATGCAGCATAATGCAGCAAAATATATTTTAAAAGGAAAAAAATAAACCATTCCTGTACAGCTACTCACCTACTGTGTATAGATGAAAGTGCTTGAGTGAGCTCAGAACACAAGTGCCTCTTGACATTATGCAGACTTGCGACATCAGTTTCTGTGTATTCATTACCTTTATGTGTAATTAAAATCTAACACATAGCATCTTCAAGTATAGTAATAATTACTGACATGAAGAACTGGCAGAAACAGGGAAGGACAGACCAGAGTAACAAGAGTATTCTTATTTATATCACACTGCCACTTTCTTCTAACAGTTTTCAGTAGCTCAGTCCAGCATCTCTGTTTCAGAACTGGCAGGGTCAGACAGCTGTCTCTTTTAAGAAACATTATCAGGGAAGGAGTTCCCTGGACAGCATTTCTGTAAGTAGTCTCATGCAGAAGTGCAGAAGACTGCTGCACAAGAGCATTAGGTCTGCTTAGGAATAATCCATATTGTCAGGAAAGCCTTGAAGAGTTCCCAAGAGGGACTAGAAATGTAGTGTTTGTATAACATGAATGTGGCATCTATAAAAACAGAGGAGAATTGCTGCTTGGCTTCCTTGCTCATTTGGACTGCCAACATGCAAATGTAATTGCAATTAGTAGGAAAATAAAGAACAGTGCCATTGCATTTGCAGCTGAAGCAGGTAAAGTGCTAGGCTGCAGTATGGCCATATGGGAACGCTAGCACCTCACTTCTACTCCTGGGGAAAAGGGTGCTTTGTTTTTCTGATTATGGCAAGGTCAAATGGTCCCTATGTGGGGATTTCTGGTTACTGAAATTACTAAGATAGCATGTCCCCACTCTCCCCTAAGACCCTCAGAAAGAGAACAGCCTATATTTTTCATTTTATTCATTCTGCTTTAAGAAAATGGATTTAAAGCAATGGCTTGAGATGCCTGCTGAATGTATATGATTGTGCTTCAGACTGCTGGAGACCAAATAATCTGGCTGAGAAATGTTGGATGTATATCAAACTAGGATACAATTTTATGCTTTTAGTCTGGTTGTGGGTTTGTTTGTTTTTTCATCTTTGTGTTGGAAATACTGGCAGTGCCCGTTGATGAGTAGTTGTAGGACAGAGGAGCTTGTAGCACTTGATAGCTACTCAACTCCTGGGAGGTGGTCCTTTCCCTATGAGCGTTGTGAGTCGGCTCCAACACAGTTTTTTTCCACAGCCTCCAGGTGTGCAATGCAGTGCAGGTGAGTGCTGGTACTGGAAGTACAAGTGGCACAGCATTCCCTTAACGCAGTGGTGCCTGCTCCATTCCCAGGGAGGGGCAGCGTGCTGCTGGGCAGTTACTCTTCCCAGCACTGGAGAGAGGGAGCAGTGGGCAGCTGTAGCTACAGCTGTCCCTGTGTTAGTGGGAGCTCACCAGCACTTTTCCTGCAGAGCCTCAGACCTTTCTTCCCTTTGCAAGCCAGGTTCTTCCTCTCTGAAGGCTGCACGTCGCAGCTTCAGTTTCTCTGCTTTGAGTCACTCAGCTGGAGACAGCTCAGCAGGACTGGCACACAACAGCTACCACAAAGCCAAGCACTGCCTCCCAAAATGCTTGGTGAAGAAGAGCTTGTCTGGAGGAGCTGTTTCTCATAGCTGCCTGGATCTGTTCCCTCAGTTAGCCCTGCATGAGAGCCACTGCTGAGAGCTGCTCTGCACCTGATGCTTGGAGGAACTCCCCAGTCAAATGATGTCTGTGACCTTTAGGGTTTTGATACTACATACTCACAGCTGGTTTTTGTTGTTGTTGTTTGATTGTTTTTTTTGTTTTTTTTTTTTGTTTGTTTGTTTTTTTGTTTTTTCTTTTTAAAAATGCTTTGGTGCCTTGCAGAGAAGAATCTCATCCCTATAGGTTCTGTTCTCTCAGTAATTAGTCTGGGAGCTTAGGCCAGGCAGACTGGTCCTCTCTGCTTTGCCTGCTCCTCAGCATGTGTCTGGGAATTTTATGGCCCAAGAGTTTTACTGTTCCCACTTTTTTTCAACAGTAACAGTTACTTTCTGACCATATAACTCTGTGAGTTACTGGTTTTAAGACCAGTTAATCTGCATCATTTGGAAGGCAGTAGCTTAGATCCAAGTAGGAGGAGCTCACCAGCTAATTTAAAGACTTTTCTGACACCAATACTGTGTGAAGACAAAGCAGCTTCATTAAAAACATACAAGCGAAAAACTGGAACTGGGATTCTCAGCTGTGAAACCGCTCAGTTGTGCTTGGCAGGTGACTGTCAATAGCTCTTACCATGGTGGAAATATGTTTCTTGTATCTCTGTAGCTATTTGAACTCTTGTGAATGATGCATTATTTTGCAAGCTGCATGTTGATTGGTGTATAAGAAATATGGTGTAATTTATTTTTAAGTACATAAGGCTTTTCAATGTAACTTCAGTCATAAATGGTTCATTTGGTTAAATTACTATGAACTGAGAAATGTAGGAATTTCCTAGCTTTCAATAATCTTTTTACCTTTTGTTAACGTACAATGACCACTTTATTCAGTCAAAGTGAAATAGATGTATTAAGTAGCAGGATCTTTTTGTAACATAACCAGAATGCTGGGTTTAAAAATATCCATCCATTTTTTTATAAGAATACGGAATCTCACTGTTTTGTTTTTTTTGTTTTCTGCTTCTTGCTGCTCCAGGATTTTGGCATCATGTTTACACATCACATTGTAACAGTCACCTTGATAACCTTCTCATATGTAACCAATTTGACACGAGTGGGAACCTTGACCTTATGTCTCCATGATGCGGCCGATGTTGTCCTAGAGGTGAGAAAATACGTATGTCATTAGTGTCTCTACATGGTATTCTGAGAGCTCACATGTCAGTGGCTGGAATCAATTTGCTATGCAGAACAACTATTCCCTAAGCAAAGAGGCCAGTTCAAGAAGGTAGTGGTGATTAATATAGCACATTTCCTTGCTAAAATATATTACACTTGTAGCAGTGCATGTTTATGATTTCAGGGTGGTTTATCCCTTGGTAAGTTGCTTGTATAGAGCAGAGTCTGGTAAGGCATTACATGCCATGGAGGGTTACACATAGATTTTAAATATCACATAGTAAAGTCAAAAGTTAAAGATTGTGAAATCTGAAAATTGATGGCTGTGTGGGATAGAAGCTTCAGTTTCCTATTTTGGGAGAATCCTGTCTTTCAAAGAATCAAGGTGTCATTTTTTGATTCTGCTGTTCTTCGCTGAGCAGAGGGCACTGGCCAACTTCTTGGCTGTTCTGTGCACAGGCAATGAGCTTAGTGCTGGTCCTGAGAATTTTCCAGGTTCCTGTGCCTCCTCATCTAGATGCCAGTATGAAGCAGCTGGCTTTGGAGAAGAGGGGATGATTGATACTCTTTTAATCAAGATGGTCTCTAACTTCTGTAGTGGCAATTTAGAGATTTTCTCATCCTGTATATGTATCCATTTTTAGACTGCTCTGAGTAATGCTAGGATTGCTCTGTGAACTCTCCAGCAGGATCAATTAATAACTGTTTTGTCTACAAGTATTTTTAAAGTAGTTTCAAGGATCCTGTTACACAACAACGCAGCCTCACTGTATGATTCACCTATCTCAGAATCAAAATCCTGCCATTTTGATTTGATTATGCTGCAACTGTTTTTATTTTTTAATCTGTTCTTAATGTAGAATTCAAATGACTGCCTGAGGCAGAAGGTAACAGAGAATATGTATTTCTGTGATTAGAAATAATTACATCTTTACTTTTTTTTTTCTGTTTTAGTAACAGATCTGTGTATATCCATTCTGCTGCCTGTGAATTCCCCCAAACTTTCTTCATTCCTCTTTTCTTGCCACCAGAAGGACATATTTGACCTTGCTCTTTTCAGATCAGACTGGTGCCTGTGGAACTAGAAAACTACCATAGAGCAGATGTAGTAGGCTAGCTAAAACCTTAGCTTGAGCACACTGAGATATACATTTTTGATCAATTCCTCTGTTCATTCACTGCCTAAGACAAACAGAAATTGCTGTTCTCACATGATTTGAAAATATTCAGCAAATAGATTTCCCCATGAGACACAGTCTGTAGTGGTCTTCCTAGTCAATTTGTTCAGTCTGTTTTACCTGGAAATACTAAAGTCACTTATAAAGAACAAAAATCACAACCCCAGGGAAACATTTACTAAGAGAGCCATTATGACTCACTCAACAGACTTTCTTCTGCCAGGGCAGTGGGTCACAGCCCCAGTGCTGTAGAAGAGAAGATGGACTTGTATGCTCTGGGACATTAGTGATGGAAAGTCAATGTAGAAGAAGAAAACTATTTAGCTGCAAAAGAAGATGGTAGAATTTCTTGCCACGATGGGTTAGTTGTGCACCTGACCTGTTTTATGTGTTACATATTTGTAGAAATTGAAAGCTATTTCCAGAGGCCACTAGACTTTTTCCACCTAACCGTTTCATAATGGAATACACCCAATGAAAAGCTGATTGAGGATGCAATCATTTTGCTATTATTGCAAAAAGTGGTAAGTGTTGGTGGAAATACTGGAAAGTAAGTTTTTTTCCACATATTTTAAGACATCTGAAGGTAAAGAAGAGTCATAGGATTCAGTGAGAGGAGAGCAGTGGGTATTGTCTTCCTAGACTTCAGTAAAACCTTGGTTGCTGTTCCCATAAGATTCTCAGAGAAGCTGCTAAAGCTGGATGAGCAGACAGTGAGGTGGATCAAAAACTGGCTGAATTGCCATGCCCAGAGGGTAGTGGTCAGTGGTGCAAAGTCTAGTTGGAGGCCAGTAGTGAGCAGAGTACCCCAGGGGTCAATAAAGAGTCCCATCCTGTTTAACATCTTCCTTAACGATCTGGATGATGGGGTAGAGTGCACCTTCAGTAAATTCACAGATGAAATGGGGGAGAATGTTGTCTCATTCAGGGACAACTCAGCCACAGGGCTGAGCAGCGGTCCAGCTGGACGTTGACAGGCTGGAGAAGTGGGCTGATGAGTCTCATGGAATTCAACAAGAAGTGCAGAGTCCTGTGCAGCCCCAGGTAGCAGTATGTGCTGGGGTCCACCCAGCTGGAAAGCAGATCTTCAGGAAAGGAACCAGGATTTGGCAGACACCAAGTTTAATGTGAGCCAGCAATGTGCCCTTGCGGCTAAGAAGGGCTAGTGGTATTCTTGGCTGCATTAGGCAAAGTATCACCCACAGGTCAGAAGGAAGTGATCCTTCCCCTCTGCTCGGCACTGGTGAGGTCACACCTGGAGTCCTCTGATGAGTTCTTCCCTCCCCCCCAGCACAAGAGAGACATGCTGGAAACTGTTCAACTTATGGCCACCAAGAAAATCAAAAGACTGGAGCACCTCTTCTGTGAGAAGACTCTCAGAGAGCTGGGACTGTTCATCCTGGAGAAGAAAAGGCTCAAGGGGGATCTTGTCAATGTATAAAAATATCAGAAGGGAGAATGCAAAGAGGACAGAGCCAGACTCTTTCCAGTGGTGCCTAGTGCTAGGACATGAAGTAATGGGCACAAACCGGAACACAAGAGGTTCCCTCTGAACATTGGGAAGCACTTTGCAGGTGATGGAGCACTGTCAGAGGTTGCTTGTAGATTGTGGAGTCTCCACCCTTGGAGATCTTCAGAAGTCACCTTGACATGGACCTGGGCAACCTGCTCTAGGAGGCCCTGTTTGGACAGATAACCTCCAGGGGTCCATTCCAAACTCAGCCATTCTGTGATTCTGTGATTTTCAGGAATCCATGGCTGTTCTCTTGGGTCTCAGTGAAAGTTATCTTAAGCCACTGAAGGATAGACCAAACACAGAGTTGCTTGCCTAGGAAACCAGTACATTAGCTTAAGTTGAAGTCTAGGTCACTGAGAGGCCATTTTCAGCATCCTCTCTAAGTTGTTTAAGGGGTCTTAGGTATCTTTGCACTGCAGTACAGCTTGTGGGTTGGAAACACTGTGAATTAACCCACTACAGTATGTAAAACCCCACCAATTTGGGGACTTTGAGACCTTCCAGACTTCAAATGAACACTGACATTTTTTATGCCAGTGTATGGATGTGAAGTAGTTGTTTGCTTCTGGTATATGAGCCTCACATAGCTGACTGTTGAACCAGAATCCTTTCTGTCAAGTTGCAGCTATCTCTTAACACACTTTTCAAAAGGAGCAGGGAATGGACACTTTAGACCAAGGCAAACAGCTGCACTGTAAAATAAATGGGTTTAAATAGACCAGCAAGGGTGTCTGTAAGAGCTATGTTGTTCAGCTGTCGTCACAGTTTTTAAGCTTTGAAAAATGTGTTATATTGTGCTAGGTGGCCAAATTCCATGCAGCAACACACTCTTTTTCCCTTTTTTTGGTAGTACTTCTGTATCAATTTTGTTTGTAGATTTGTTATTTGAGAACTGATGACCCAGCAGCTGTACTGTTTCTGAGAAATGGCATGATACTACTACAAGTTGCTATGGCAATATCAGCTCCACACACTATAAAACCAGCTTTTTTAGACTGCCACCATGGAAATACATCCAAGATTCCTAACTGAAATTTCAGTCATCTGAAAATCAAGACGTTACTAACTCCTCTGCTTAACATGTTGGCATCCAACGTGTTCTCTTTTCCCTAAACCAGACTGTGAGTACAAACTGCTAGGAAACTCATTTGTGTCCAGTAGAATATAAGACTGATTCAGAAGTCATGTGGTTTCTTTTCAGCGCTTGTGGCTTTCCTCATATTTTGTGAGCTCCCTAATTTGTTTTCTGTTAGTAAGGATATGCTTTATGTTCAGGTTTTGAACAGAAGTATTGCAGACAGTATTGTAATATCCAAAAACGCAGGTTGATTTTGGCATCTGGATTGTCTGACATGCTCATTCAACAGTTACAGATTAATTGTGTTCATACTGATAAAATTAGACAATGCAAGAGTGTCTCTCACCGTTTTAGAGACTTCTCTGGTTTGAATTCTGCATTCAGAATAGTATTCTATATGCTCCCTCTTAGCCCTCTGAAGGAGAGGAGTATAGTCTTAGAGGTGGAAACTGCTCCGTAGAGGCCAGGAAAGGAGAGAGAGACTAGGAGAATATAGGATATTGGGCACAACAGAGGATTTGAGACAAAGTTTATATATAAAAAACCTTAGAAGATGGAGAGCATGGGGCAGCTGTAAGATGGATAGTTGGTGAAAATGAAAGTGGAGCCCAATGGGAAAGAAGGAAGTGTTTTATTAGGTCAGGTTCAGAAGAATAGCATATTGGGAAGGTGAGAGATGGGTAGGTTAAAAGGCTGGGGACAAAAATAGCACAAATATAATGGAGTTCAAAAGAAGGTTTAGAAGAATTTTGTGAATCTGAAACTGTAGGATTTCAAAAAGAAGGTGGAAGAAGTGGAACTCTGTTTTCGTGCAGCCTGTTTTTTTGTTGTTGTTTTGTTCTTTTTCTGAGAAGACATCTTCCAGCTGCTTGGTAGAGAGGAGTTACAAGGTCACTGGGAGGTGACCAATAAAAATGTTAGTGATTTCATCAAAATTTAATTTCTTCTTTTTACAGCACAATACAGGGGAGTTCAGTTGTCCTCACAGAAGTAAACAGACATTTCTTTCTTTTACAGGCTGCCAAAATGGCAAACTATTGCAAGTATCAAAAACTGAGTGACCTTCTGTTCCTTACGTTTGCCATTGTCTTCATTGTCAGTAGGCTTGGCATATATCCTTTATGGTGAGTAAGCATATCATTTTCGTCTAATGCTAAACATCAAACAAGTTGGAAATAGCTATGTTATAACTGAACATGATTCATTGACATTACTGTTTCCCAAAGCATCAAGGAGAGTTTCAGACATAGCCAGGTGTTGTAATAGCATATTTGCTGGAGTACCATTATATTTACTGCGTCCTAGACAAGAAACATATGGGGCTTCTGCTGGTTTTAAGGTAGAAGTGGATTGAAAATCACATAGCTTTGGGTTAGCAGGTAGTTTTTTTGTGCTGGCAAGAAGTTAGAGGGGGAATAAAATATTAGTCTCTGAAGATGCTGACCAGAGGCTATGCTCGAAGCTAGGCTCTGCTCATTAGCTTTCAGTGCATGCTTTATAAGCAAGTTCAGCTTAAAGAAAACACAGGGAGCTAAGGAAAGTTCAGCTCTGCTGAAATCTGTGTAAAGATGTTATTGCCATTCAGATTTGTAATACTGCAGGCTATTCCTTTTCCACCCTTCCTTTGAGCTGGGGGTCCTGGGGAAGCTGTATAATACATGCATCTTCAGGGTAATTATACAGGTGTTAATGTAATCTCACCTCTTCCCAAAGGCACTCGCTTGCATGTGCACTCACTCTCTCTTCCTAGGTGAGAACACATGCATCTATACACATAGACAGACACAGACATTTGTTTCTTTAGCTAGGATCTTCAACATCCAGAAGGCTGCTGGCTAGTTAGAAGATAGTCTGATGCACACCAGTTCAGAAACCCATTCAAGTTTCTCTGCAAGCATGGTATCAGTTACCTTTGCCAAGAAAAGAAATGTTCCCACACAGGCCAATGTGTTCTATGTATGAGCAGGGCTGGGAGAAGGCGTAGATCCCACTCTTTTGTGTTCAGCATTCTTCCTTTCTCTAGTATGAACAGAACTAACCCAAATCTCTGTGAGAGCAAGAGGGGTTTGTCATTACAATAGAAGATAACAATGATAGCTTTGGTTTTGGGAATGAACAGAAATACCAGAAATGTTACCTTTGGCAAAGGTTTAATTAGAGGCATTACCACCAAGCTCCTTATTTAAGCATACAGATGATCTACAGATAATAATATCAACCTCTGTCACTTTTTCCTCTCAAATCCTATATAATGATATCTCTTCAGGGGTTCGTTCAGTGCAAACAGGATAAGACCAAGGTGCCCTTAGGGAGCTGTGTCATCAGTTCTTATTAACAGTAGAATGTAGAAGTCTCATTTAGTGTTTAATGACTTCAAAGATAATGTGCTAATGCCTAGTCCCTACTGTGCTGTGAGTTGGTGAAGCCCCATGACAAAGGAGAAAAGGGATAGACACACAAAATACGTATTTAAAAGTGCTTGTTATTTTTTCCAAGGAGCAATGATTTATTTCTTAAACAAGTTTGCTTCCCTTTCCTTAGTTGTTCCTCAAAGCTAACTTGGCCATACACTGAATTTCTGTAAATAAAGTTGATTTTTCTGCCTGTATGATCTCAGACAGGAAAAATGGTGGTACTTCTGCTCATAGGATTTAGTCTGTCACACACTGCTTATATTAGGAAATGCAGTGAGGACCAAATTCTACCAGTGCTGCTCTGCCACTGGAGACTGCAGTACATGATTTTGCTTCAGAGAAGACTCAGTCAGATGATGACAGCTTGAAATAGAAATCCCACTGCTTATCCCTCTCTCCTCTAATGGCTTTAAAACAATAATAAATTCACACTCCTTTTTGAGTGCTTTGAGGGTGTTTGGTTTTTTACAGAGCTAACCTGGGAGGAATACAGAGCATGCAGGGATAAGGTTAGGAAAGGTAAGGCCCAACTGAAATTGAATCTGGTGGGGGATGTCAAAGGCAACAAGAAGGCCTTCAATAAATACATAGGTGACATAAGGAAGACTAGTGAAAATACAGACTTACTGCTGAATGAGACAGGGGACCTGGTGACACAGGACCTGGAAAGCCTGAGTCTTAGGCAGCCTGCTCTAGGTGACCCTGTCTGAACAGGGATGTTGGACCAGATGACCTCCAGAGGACCCTTCCAACCTCAGCCGTTCTGTGATTCTGCAAGCTGCCTTATGCATTTATCTGCAGCACTAGCAGAGTATTTAAACCCCTCTCTGTGTTATTTGAACTGGCAAACAGGGAACTGCTGACTTTAAATTTTGCTATTCAAATACAAACTTCACCAGATCACTACTGTGTGCTTGCCTTGCTGAATAGTCAACAAAGAGCAGATTAATCTTTTCAGAGTGCATGATTTTGAAGGAGGTCATTAGTCCTTTATGCATTGAACTAGAAACAGCTGCCTAATATGCCTTTTCTCTTGAGACATCTGAGACATCTGAGACATCTGAAAATCAGCAAGGTCAAGTTTTTCCCATCTTTTACATCCTTACCGTGGTAGTAGTCAAATTTTGGAAAATCCACCCTTTTAACTATTAACCTGAAGTGTTTAAAATAACACTGTGTTTATAACCATAACTGAGGCTCACAAACTGAAGGTCCATGCTGTCTAGAGTGATTTCCATGAAGTGTTGCAGCCAAGTGTTACCCTGCAGGAAGCCTTTGCTAGGATTAAGCAATATTTTAAAGATTGAGAGGAATGTGATGAACTTACTGCCTGCCTAATAGCCATATTTTGTTCATATGAAGCCTGAAGTCAAAGAATTCATTACCACACTTGTGTGATTAGGTGGTATCATTCAAAGTAGACTCATAAAGGCAATGAAGGTAAAGGGACTGTTTGAATCACAGGAATTTAGCAGTAGACAGGGTACTCCTCTTTCACAGATGGAATGGTTACACTAGTAATCCCTCTGCCTTTCCTCCCCCTTAATTGACAAAAGAGCACCTTTATCTAATTTGAATTTGTGAATGGTTTAGTCATTCACTTGAACCTTCAAAACATGATGCTGAACCATAAGTATTGTTTGAATCACTCTCTGAGTCCACTTGGCACCTGATGCTCTTAGTATTTAACAAGTCTGTCTGTGACTTGAAATTGTCATTTTATTTATTTTTATACCTTTTTTTGTTAGTATTCCAGCACTTCAGCTGTGGAAATTTATTGCTACTTTGTAAATGGTCAGTATTCTCATAGCAAGAAAAACAACCACTTTGCAAGAAAAGCGAAGTCTTTGCTTTGAACTACATGAAATATAATAGGTTTAACTGCATGAGTAAGAAGCAGAATATCAGACTCCACTTACTTCTTACCAAACTGAGTAAAGCTATTTAGTCCCAAAATACCTTGTAGCAGAAAGGAATAATTGGAGAGGTGTCTTCAGAGGGTGGCTCCAAGGAAAAGGGAAGCTGTTGGTGGAATGTTATTTGCAAGAATGCTTCAATTACAGGGAATACAGTACAAGTATGGCATGTATGATGTGTGATTTTTGATACCATCTTATTTCCAGACTAAAGCCTTCATGTACGTGCAGTTAATGGTTATCCTTACAGGTATCTGTAATCATGGAGTCTGGAGGCAGCTTCATAGTTCTCAGCTGTAGTGCAGGCATTGCATGTGAGAGTCAGAGCTAGTAAGGATGAAGCATGGGACATCTGAGCATGTCTCTCAAAATCCTTTATTTCTGTGAAGCTGCAGTTATAAATCTTCACCCCCATTAGCTTGCATGTCAGCAAAGATGAGTCATTGGAGTGGCAGCAGGCCAGGAAACATAGTTTTGCCCTCCTTTTCCTTGTTGCTGAATATTCAAAATAGCAAAATTTGATGCCTGATTAATATTACATAAACATGCAAATTTTTTTTCTAGCATAAAAACTGAGAGGTATAAAATTGGTGAGTGTGCAATGTAAAAGGAAGACTGTAATTTATAAGAAAACTTCCCCCACGCAAGAAGGCGAACATCCAAGGCAGGGTTCCAGCAATGTTGCTTATGAAGCGCTGGCATGCTCTTGTGCTCCAGCTTTGCACAAGTGCCATTTAATTCTGCATAAAGGTGCTAATAAAGAATTCAGAATGTATCAAATGCTGTTGTCTGAAGGTTGTTTAGCAGCAGGGCTAAGACAAAAGAAACAGGCAATTAGGTATATATTTAGCAGTCTTTCTACAGGCATCTGGAGTTCATTTCAGCAATAATTCAAAAACCCCAGGACACTTTCTGCCTCCTGCTGCTAAACGAATGTAGGAGTAAAGCTGCTATTTCCACTGACAAGACATTTTGCTTGTGAAATTCTCCCACTTGCGCATAATCACTGTTCTAGCAAATTACAACATAAAACACAACTCTCCATGAGTCGGGGGAACATGATGCCTTCTCAGGTGATAGAGGATTGTAGAGAGAATGAAGGCAATCTCAAACTGAAGAATTGATAGAAGTGATGCGAGCCCTCGGCTAGTCTAATCAGGCTGTGCAAAACTGTTACCTCGAGCCTTTCTTCATTTCAATAAGCCTTGCAATTCCTTTTCCCTAGGCCTCAAACATTTCTTTTTGATGTAGTTACACAGACATGGTCTTCTGTGTTGATAAAGGAATGGTTTGCTTTTTGCTGCTGTTACGTTTTACTTTCAGTATCCAGACAGGGGAACTCATGGGGCTGTAATATTTATTAATCATTTTTTAGGTGTGCAGATGGCAAACGGGCACTTGCATTCAAGGAGGCGTTGGTCTTAAGATGGTGGTGCCATGTAGCAGCCAAGATTTTCCAGTCTCTCCGGTTTTCTTTGCTCATTGCAGAGTTTGTGTTGTGAGAACTGAAACTTTTTTGTGTTCTGAGAACTGAAACTCCTGAAGGCTGAGCTATAGAGCCAAGACCACTCACCTGCTTTGCTTATCTTTCCAGAATATGTGGGTGTTTTTTGTTGTTGTTTTTTGTTGGTTGGTTGGTTTGTTTTGATAGGGCTGTTCGTATAGGTCTTCTGATGCTGTGAAAAGTTCAGTATCTGAAACTATTTTCACAAGGTGACAGGATATTTCCAAGAGCTTCAATGGGAGAAAGGTGGCTGGCATGGAGAGAGATACAAGGTTACTAAACCCATTCTCTGTTCAAAAACATGGGTTCAGGTAATTAGGGAAAGGTGCAACATAGGGGTTTCAAAGTAGGAAGAGAACACTTCAAGGAAAGCGAGGCTGATGATGACCATGTGGAGGCACCAAGCTGTATAAATTCACATTCCTTTGTGTTTCTCTGAATAGTATTCATATGAGTTTGTGTTTTGCTACTTTTAATTAATTATGTTATATGAGAACTAAAACACACTGAGTTTCAGGAAAGTCTTACTGACAAATGCCACTGTCAAAAATCAGAGGAGCAGGGAAATGGTGTTTGCACTCAAGAGATCTGTGAAATCTCAGCATGCCCCCTCTACTGTACCACATTAGAAGCTGTGAGCACAGACAGTAAACCACTTTGGCTAGTTGTTACTGTCTTGTGTAATGCTGGTAGGTATATCTAACTGGTTATTCAATTTGTGCATCTGTTTGGAAAGGTTCTGTCAAGGAAAAAAAAAAAAAAAAGGAAAAATAATTCTCACTGTTACGACTCAAGGCTCTTTCTGTTGCCTGTCTTCTTATTGACTCCAAAATACAGGTGCTAAATTGATTTTTTTTTCCTTATGCCAATAAATCCTATATAAGCGCAGGTCTGCCAGACCTCAGAATAACTTGGTTCCTTGTTATTCTTTCATTTTTAAAGCCCATGAGAATACAAACAGTCTGGTTCATGGCTGATTTCTAATTGCCTTTTTGTGGCAGTGAATATCTGCATGAACCAGAGAGGCATGGTGTGATCCTTGCTGAGTTAAAATTAACTTCTTTTCACAATGGTGTGCTGGAACAAACCCTAGTTACTTATTACCATCTTTCTCTCATCTCTGTATGACCAGCTGACTAGCCCTTCCTGAATTTCATCACTGGTTGAACAACAGCGTGGAATACAGCCATGTTATTAATGCACACACTGGGTCTCCAAAGAGTGATCCAGTATTGCCAGTTTGCACTTTTCTGTCTCCTTCCTTCTATCCTGCAATCAGCTTCTGAGTGAAATTGCAGCTTGAGTTATGAATAGGGCAGCACAGAGCCCCCATTAGTAGCAGCTGCTGCAGAGATTTGCTGAACTTCTTTTTCCTAGCCTTGTCCTGTTTCTAGCTGATATTCACTGTTTTTGTGCAGCTCTTAACATGCAGGGAATTTGAATCATCTTCTTTGATACTGTTTTTCTTTCCTGGCACATTTTCTGCTGCTCGGCCCTTTGAGCATGTGTATTGTGGGAAGGCAGCATGTGGACCCTGACAGAGGCACCCTGTTTCATTCCTGTGAACATATTGGTAATACAGAAAGCTCAAACCCACAAGCATCCCACTGCATCAAAGCAATACGTGGGCACTAGCTAAAGCAAGAATTCTGGTCATTTACTAGGCATGGTAAGAATCTAGGTAACTAGATAAATCCAAGCTGCTCCAACCTCATCTGGACTCTATGAACAGTGTTTCACGATTGCTTTCGTAATTCTCACTGGATCCTGAGGCCAGCACAAACCTTTCTAGCCTGGCTAGTATTATGTATACAACTGGGCAAACATCTCTAATTGTTCTACTGTAAAATAAGATACTTTTTTATTAAGAAAGTAAATCTCTTCTGACACTGTTTTGAGCTCATTTTGCTCAAAACGTTGTCTAAAATAAAGCAGTCTAGATTGTGGGTAGCAGATATTGAAGGAATAAATTCTTATTTTGATACAATGTACTTGATTCCCGATATTATTCACACTGTCAGTGAGTGGATGCTGCAGAACTAGCAGCAAAAATTATCTAATGTGCTTGCATTTCAGGCTGTTTGTAGCTTCAGGAGGTAACTGCTAACCCATTAGTTTGTAAAGAGCATTTAATAAGTTTTTGGCAACCTAACTGCAATACATTGGAAGAAATTATAGACTTCAATGTATGCTTTTTAAAAAATACATATATATATTAATTAAGTCTCCATAAATTTACTCATGACTCTTGTCTTAACTCTTTAGTAGAGTACATAAAATGTTGTAATCTCATCTGTTTTTGACAAAACATTACCTGATGATGTCTTTTGTATTGCTTGGTTATTTTATTTCCTCAAATTGTTTACAGCACTTGTGAACTCAGGGCTCTGAGTACTGTATGAATCAAAACTGAAGTCTTCGGAGTGCCGAACCAACTGTTTACAGAGAAGCTATAAGAAATGGAAAGGTTACATGTGTCATTCACCATTGTGGGTTTGCAGTGTAAACAAAAAGAAGTGGCATTTGCTTGGTATTTCAGTTTCAAAGATTTTCATGTGATCACAACTGGAAAAAAAATGTATAAAAAAGGATTTCATCAGGACTTCCAAAGTCAATTCTTATCCTCATTTTTAGTTTCTACAGACTGTTCCCTGTGGCTGTAATAATGCCTTCTGTTGTCAGGGACAGGGTGTTCAGACTGTGTACTCACTTTCCTCCTTTTATTAGGAAATCTGTCCTTTCTAAAACCTGAGGTCTGATTGAAAACAGGACAGAGACAATTACCAGAACACTTCTTTTGCTCAGAATTATTCTGATGAGTGTAAATGTCTCAAGGGAAGGGAAACAGCTTTGGTGGTGTTCCTGTGGCCAGATGCTTTAGCTGCTTTTAAGCCAGCTCCATGGGGCATGGTGACTGGGGAGGAGGCTGAACTGCGGGTTGGCTCTGCCATGGCAGTCAGCTGAAGTTCTCTGAAATTGCATCATTTGCTGGAAGGAAGGGAAGAAAAAAAAAAAAAAAGAGGCTGGACACGGTTTTTATCTAAAGGAGAGGTATGCGAGGAAAGTTTGACCCCAAATACATTTTAGAGCATAACTTGTTCTGCGGAGGGGAGAGCTGTGCTGATGCAGAAGGACCACAGGCAGCCCAGAGGAGTGCTGCTGCTCTGGCTGGCTGTAGGTAGTTTCAACACGGGCAAATGTTCTGCCTCTTCTCACCCCCTTTTCTTTTAAAGGCTATATCTGTAGCAGAGGTGTTTGCTGCTAGTGGGGCATATTTTATAATGCCACCGTGTTGATATAAAAGCAGAACAATGCTGCTGGTTCACTGCAAGTTGCTGTTATATGTGGGGCATAAAAATTGTAGCTGTACAGAAGTGTGTGAATGGTAGTTAACTTAGCAACTTGAAATAGGAAATGGCTTTTGAGCACCATGATCAACAGCCATGATACAGCTAGAGTCTCATTAGTGCTCAGCTAGAAGGAGGTCATTACAGCAAAACACTTTGGAATAAAGTCAGCACCCATGTAAGTGAGCACATCCTGTTGGTTTTATCAGTGTTGCACAACGGCAGAGTGTGAGCCATGATAGCTCTGAAAGTACAGATCACAACTGAGGAAGCAGCATTGAACTGAAAACTGTTTAACACTTGATTTCCAAGGCTTCGCTGTGGAGAAAGTGCTTACAATGGATGTGGAGACAAAGGTAGAATTCATTAGCTTTTTGGTTTTTTTCCCCCTCCTTATCCATGTCTTTTGGCATTTCTTCCACAACTGGACCACAATACCTGAGTTATTTATTTGAAAGATAAGTCACTGAGAGACGCTGTGCCACCACACTTCTTTAAGCTGCATGATGGTGTATTTTAAAACAATTCCATTACTCTAGAGCCAGGTTCTCAGAACCAGACCAATGAATCCAAAGTACAGTACTCCTGATGGGATATAAGCCACCTGAAAGGCACTGGGTACCTGGCAGAGAGGTCACTGCAGCTGTTTTGTGACATTTTGTGGGTTTTTGAATTAGTTCTGTTTAGTTTCTGCCTTAGAAAAGGTTTGGGTAATCTTTTTTCCTGAACTGTCTGCCATCAGTGTGTGCTCCTAAAACAAGAGGGAGAAATATTCCTTGCACACAGGTACTGTGCTTACTTGTAGTTAACAGAAAGAGGCACGAGGAAGGCTTTTATTTCCTCTGATAGCCTGTTTTGTAAGGACTGGAAATTGGTCTTCTATAGTTTACATCGAATGCCTTTCCTATTTAGAGAATAGCATGAACTGCAGGCAAAGGGATCTTGATATCATATTTGCATGTAAAAGTTTTATGTGTGCTTGGAGATTTTCAGATGTGGAAGTGTCGTTCTTAGCATAACATCGTTTCTGCCTGTGTGTTGTGATCCACAGGCCTTCACGCAAGCATTTTGCCAGAATACATTACTGATACAACATGTTGCTGCATATAATTACATTCTGCTCGGAAATTTGAATTCTTTCCATATCCTAATGTCTATTGAAAGACTCTCCTGAGATTTGAGATTTGAGCTTGGATTGTGAAGGTGTCTATGACCTTGTATTCTTTTGTTTTTTCTATCCACAAGAGTGGAAATACTTATATTCATGCCAGTGGCTGCAAAATCAGTTAATGTGCAGTAACTGTTGATGAGAATAAATTGAGTGAAGAGAAAAGAACAGCTGAACCCAGGACAGTGACAGCTTGATCAGAATGGTATCTTTTACAGTACATCAAACATGAATAATTTCCTGTCCGATGCATCATTTTAGTTAAGTAATTGGAAATCCTATTGATCTACACAGGATAAAAATAACACGGTCTCAGTGTCAGGGATGTGATTTCTGCCAAGAGGTATTGTTGCTGATTAGTGCTAGAGCAAGAGCCACCAGTCTGCACAGCAGCTGAGCCTTTGTATTAGCACCATGTTAGGAGCAGCAGGCCTCAGCTGACCTCAGAATCCTCTGATGTGGGGCTGGGATAGGTGAGCAGAATCCCACATGCTGCTGACCTCACCGGTAAAAATGAAGTTTGTGGGTTTAACATTGCTCTGTATATGGACTCAGGAGTTTCTGTCCCTTCTGTTGCTGAATTTTGTGGAGATGTTTTATCGATTACTGTCTAAAGGAAGAGGGTAATGAGCAGCACCAATCCAAAAATCTGACAATTTCCTCTGAGATGCTCTTGAAAGACCATCTCTCTCTGTCTCTCTCTCCTGTTCTGTCCCTTCTTCCCTATTTCAATGATGCTGTGTAAGTGACTGGTTCTTCTGCCTGTTCTCAGTTTGCTGCTCCCCCCGTATTTGCCATGCACTGATTAGTAGCATAAATCTTCCTTTGAGGCACTGAAAATCTCAGAGACAGCAAGATCTGAAAAGGGAAACTAGCTTGTTCTTCCACTCAGCAGGAACCGAGAAGCATCTGTTCAAAGCAGCACAGTGGTGCAGACGCAGTCCTAACAGCAGCTGGCCGAGCTGAAACTCAGAAGAGGGAGAAGTTGGCAGTACAACCTTTATATACTGGATTTGCTATAATTAAATATTTAGCTGTGCTGCAGCTTGAGGGTTCTGGGATATGCAAGCACTACAGACCAACATTTCTTGAAATTAATGGCTATTTTGCCCATTATTTCATACCCATCTCAGGCAAAATGTTGGGTAGCTTGTCTAAGGTCATGCATACAGAAACATCTGTCAGATCACCTGTTGCATGAAGTTAGTGTAGCATTATCACTGTAAGTAACTAGGGCAGCCTGAGTTATGAAGTCCTGTTACATTTCAATGGAAGTCTAAATCCCAGAAATAAATATTGACTACTGATGAACTGTACTGATTTATTGTCCTATGGCTGATCAACATGTGCATGTACTTTCACACTCTTAGTGTTATGGGATCTTATTACTTAGGTAGTCCATAGCAGTTTACAAGCAGGCTAATGAATTAAGTCTCCCAGCATCTTTGTAAGACAGACAGAATGTACTGATACCTTATGTCCATCTTTAACAATAAGTAAACTGTGTAAAGGGCCTTGAAAATTTCTTGAATCTCACAATAAGTTAATAGAACAGCTAAATACAGAATATAGGTCTCCTGTTTCTTTGATCTCTGGTCTTGGACACTATTTACCATGTATAATGAAGAATAAATTCCATTTTGAGGTAGAAGTAAGTTCAATCCTTTATTTTTAAAGGAAAAATTCAAAGAAGGAGAAGTTTCTAAGCATGGCTGGAAATAATATATGTAGCTGTTGGATTACTTGCACTAAATAAGATCTGAATTTCATTTGTGCCCACCTAGATGCAATTAGCTATTTGCTCTGTAATGAATGCAGTATGCAAGATGTCCCAGTGCAGCTGGTTATGGTGTAATATGGAATAACTAGTCTACTATATGCTTGGCCAAGAAGATAGACATCTGCTCTGAAACTGTTTAGACATGCAGGTTGATGTTTTGCTGTCCTTTGTTATACCTATTCTGCTGCAGTAACCACAAGCCTTTTGTTCAGCTTGTTGCACGCTCAGTATGTTGGTCACTGGGAGTGCTGCAGGAGCTCAGGCAACTCTCAGTAGTGTTCATTTCAGCTGCACGGTTTTTGCTTCCTTTGGATTTGACAATAGTGTCCAGCATGGCAGTCAGCCTCATATGCCTCATTCTGCAGAGTTTATCATGTGTTTCCTGCTTGCCTGGAAAACTGCCTACTCTTTCCACATGGCCTTCTTTCTTGCCTCCTTTCATTGCTCTAAAGATCCTTTCAGAAACAAACACAGCACATTTTGCCAATTCTCAGATACATTTAAATGTGCATTTTACTCTTCCACCCATCCATCTCTATCTCTCTTCGTTCATCTCCCTTTCCTTGTTGCATCTCAAGTGCAAGACAAGCGATCAACTAACCAAGAATTTAGTTTCTGCTATCCAAGAGCCTGGACTTGTGCCCACTAAATTGATGGGAGGGAGCATAATCTTATCTGGGTCCTGTCTCAGATCTTGTCTGAGACCACGGATTTCTGTAAGAGTAGATTGGATGATCTTAAGTGTTGAATGTGTTTACATTTGTCTTCATCAGCCACTACTTAATCAAAATGCTAAACTGAGAGCTTCATGCTTCCAGGTACACAACTCTCCTTGGGAAATATTTAACAAAGGAAAAGAGGAAAATATCTTCCATGAAATTCTGGTGTTTTGTTCAGCTATTAAAATCTTTCATGGCCCCAAGAAAATTTCTGTAGGCCAGTACCTTTTTTCAAAGCAGAAGCTAATATTTTGTTTCAAATTGCAGGACCTGAGAAATGCTGACCAAAGTTTGCAGAGAAGTAGAGCACTTATATCTTAAAGTAATTTATTTCTCTGAGATCAATCCAACTTTTTAAGTCAGAGAGACAGGAATCAAAGTTTCCACCATTCAGTTTGAAAAGCTGGGATTTAACAGCTGGAGAACTGTAATATTCCAGCAAGCAGGTTTGCAGATTTAAGTACCTAAGCACGTTTCTGAGTAGCTGAACCAAAGGTTAATTTGTACATTCATGCTATAGGTGCCTTTCCTTTATGTAATCCATTCTCATGCTGCTTCTTCCAGCCCCTACTATTCGTGCAGTTGGTTAAAATGCTTCCATTGAATCCTTTCAGAAGCAGAATTGGTGGAAAGTTGCCTAACTTTTCTTCCCTCCCTCCCTACCTCAGTCTCTAAGGGAAGAATTACTCTCTGTATTCTGTCCCATTAACCTTATGATTTCCCCCCATTTCAGGCTTTTGACATGAAATAATTGATTTATATTTAGAAAAAGGCTATTTGCTTTCCTCCATCTTTTCCATAATTTTCTGTAGTTTTCACTCAGCTTCTTCAGCCTTTTGTGCTTAGATGCCATAAGCATTAGCTGTATCTCCACACCTAGCCTGCCCATCATGTCTCTGACCCCTCCTAACATTACTGAGCAATTAGTGAGATCTTTTCAGCAGCTTTTATGGAGAGTTCCAGTCTGTCCTTAGTATGCCAGGCACAAGCAAGTTACAGAGAGTTCTGCTTTTCCAGCGCAAGCTTATTTCCCATACCTCATACACAGTAGATGACTCATTTGCACAGTGAAACTGTTTTTGGAATCACAAGCACTCTTTTTGGCCTTCCTGTCTTCCTAATATTTTGTGGTCCTGCAAGAACAAACCATCTGTATCTCTAATGCTGCTTTTTTGACTGGACTACTGTGGAAGTCAGCAGAGATGAACTCCGTCCAGTGAATAAAAATGCAGATAGAAATCTGTAGAGACTGCACTTAAATTCTGGAGCACATAAAATTCTAGACGTAAAAGAAGACAGTTGGATGTAAATAGCAGTAGGCTTGCATACAGGAGTTGTTGATGTAAAGTTTGAATTTGATATCGTAGTTAGAACTAAACTAAGTACTGGTGAAGTAAAACAGTGCTGACTACAGCTATGTTTTGATATGCCTGAGAGTTTCTCCTTGAATTGTAAAGTGGAGTGGTATTGCAGTGCCATGGAGCAATGCTACCATTGGCAGAACAAGTTGCAGAAAGCTGAGACTGGAGAGTTTTAGCTGACAAAAGCAATAATGTGATGTGTGGGTTTTTTTGTTGTTGTTGTTTTGTTTTTCATCAGTTGGAAAACAGTTTCTTTTTCTGATGTTCACTCCAGAACCAGAAAAGGTTCTAAAAAACACAGCTGGATAATAAGGTTATAAGACGTCCATTTGTCACTAAATTGTGAAGCATATTTGTAGTTTAGCATAAGAAAGCAAAAATAAAAAGGTAAAATATTTATTATGAAATGCCCTAGAGTATTAAGGCCAGTGTCTTAAAAATTGCTGACTGGTTTTTAGCCAATACTGTTTATACGCATAACTCATTGCGACTAAATCTTATTTTCTGGGTTTGCTGTGTGTACATTCCTCTTATTAAAATATTGCTTGAGCCGAATTTTATATGGAAAGTATTATGGCAAGCTTGATTGTTTACTAAAAAGTAGAGCCCAGTATCTCTAACACTTCAGAAGTGAACGATGCTGTCCTGAATCCTTTACAGGACCCCAGTTAGATCCCTTGCCCTCAGACAAAGCACATCTAGTGCCATCTAGTGGCTACAGGCTGATAGCTAATTTGAAAAAATACCAGCAGGGAAAATGGATGGAGATTGACAAATCCTCATATTTCCTCCTTTCTTAGCCACCTCCATCCTCCCATAACAGGCATTCATAGATCGTTATTTGTTTCCAAAAGTGCAGTTGTTTTAATGTCTGTTATCCACTTTCTGCCGTCAGGCTATTTGCTAACACCTAGATCAAAATCATCTGCTGTATCAGTGTTTGGGCAGAGAATAATTAGTGCTGTATTTACAAAGCTTCACAAGTCATGTTTTAGCATCACTTTCAGTGCCTGCACTAAAGCTCACTCTCAGTCTTGTAAAACCCCACGAAGGACAGAATCCTACCATGTGTATGCCATTGCTTCGTATACTGATAAAATTTTGTATTAATGGAACAACCTCAGGCTGTGGTTTCTGTTCTTCATAGCGCTTTACTCACTTTGTTGATGTCAAGAAGGCAAAGACATTCATAGCTGTATATGCTGAGGCAAGCCCATTAGCTTCTGTCAGGACTTCAGATGACAGTGTGCAGGGAACCTTGCCCAGCTCTTTGTACAGCCTTGTGTGTAGCAAGGGAGGTTGCAGCCACCATCCCAGCCTGGGAGTGTGGTTTGAAGAGCACAGTACTGCTTGGGAGTTCAGTGCAAAATAGCAATGGCATTCTCTTACTTGCTGGGAATAGGCTGTTACTAAACCCAACCCCTTCAGAAGTCAAGATCAAAAATAAATAAATAGGTAATTTTTGTTATTAATCAGGAATAGGGTTATTTGAGGGAGTTGACACCTGCCAGCTTTATAAGAGAAGGGAAGAAATGCACACTGAGAATTGTTTCCTGTATGTGATGTTTGTTAAGATAAACATCGAAAGCAGCGTTTTGGTGGTGGTTATCTCTGGAGACACCAATACAATTCAGTCCAAGTCGCTATTGCTGTAAGAAGCAACTATATGGGTGGACCCTGTCTAATCATATTTGTCATCTTGATTTATAATGGGCTTTTTTTTAGATTGTTGGCCTAAAGAAAGCATAATTATTTTTCTGTCTCATTCTCTTCTAGGATATTAAACACTACGTTGTTTGAACTGTATGAAGCTCTGGGCAATTTTCCTGCCTTGTGGGTCTTCAATGTGTTGCTTGTGGTTCTTCAAATTCTGCACTGTTTTTGGTCTTACCTAATCATAAAGGCAGCCTACAAAGCTATTTCAAAGGGCAAGGTAAGACAGCACATCTCTGTTTCATGTTTACTCTTTTTAACTTTTTCATTATCAATACACGGTTACTTTTTAGGTTCTTTCTGATCCATAACCCATTACTAAAGGAACATGTCTTACATAAACACATCTTTCCTTTTCATGGAGTTTTTTCCACTCGTCCTAACAAGTGTTAAATAAGTTAATACATTCTTTATAGTGACTGTATTTATATCTGCTTCCACATTTTTATAATGTGATGCACTGAACCAAACTACATCCCAGAAATCGGATTAAAAAAAAAAAAAAAAAAAAAAAAAAAGCAAACTGCTCTTTAGGGGCTGCCAGTTCTGTTTTTCTTCTTTATAGTAGTTAGAAAAGTGTTAATTTCCCAGCTTGGTAGTTATAATAATTCAAACTGGAATTCTGCTGCCTTTGCTAGTGGCAAAGTTACAAACCACAACCTCTTTTGGATTTTGGTATAATAAGATTCTGCAAAGGGCTATGTACTTGCTTTCTAGGAATCTCACAGCAAGACTGTTTGGGATGCAATGTAGTATATTGCTCACATTGTTAGATTTGATGGGGAGATGTAATTCACAGAAATACTAGCCCCATTAGACTTCCTGTGCAGAAACTGCACTCACATTTAGATTTAAAAAGTTTACATTGATCACATAAAGTACAGGGTATTTTGCCCTTAAACAGGAGAGCATATAAGTTGATATTTTAGACATGTGACCACTTCTGAAGGGAATGGGATTGTTCTGCAGGTAACTGCTTTCTGTGAATGTATTAGAGCTCAGCCTCTTGCTGGACGGAGCCCAGAATCTGCCACTCGCTCTGTGTGGCAGCGCATTCTTGAACTGTATTATGCCTGAAAGCCATATTTAAGGCTTCTCTGCTTTTACTAGTTATTACCCTCAGCTGTCCTGTTTGAATTAAACCAGTGACTTCAAAAAGTGTTTCATACTGTCTCTTACTCTGCTTGTTTATCCTTTCCCTTGTGCTGTGCTGGAAGGCTGGGAAGTGGAACCCCTTGCATGTAAGTTTCTTTAAATTTACTATGCAAAAGATGTGTTCTGCACAATAGCAGGGTGTTGTTTTTCTTTTTTTCTTTTGCAGTTTCTGCCTGATGTTTTAATCCATTGTATGTGTTTACATATTTAAAGGAAGGCTGTCTTTAAAAGGTGGTTTTGCTCCTTGCCTTTGCATTTTCCAACACCATTCAAACCCTCTTCTATCCATAGTATCTGAGTGTTACTGCATTACAACCATTCTTACATATGCTGCTCTGTCACCATTCAGGAAGCACACGTGAGAGTATAAGTCCTCTGCCTTGTAGTTCAACCGATTGCACAGAAGGAGGAAATTAAGATTGTATGAAAGCAGAGTTGGACACTGGCATGAAGACAAGGTTAAAGCTGCATATACATGACTTGAGGATTCTTCCTCTAGATCTTAACTTTCCTCCTCACTTAGAACCCTAGTCTTTCAGTTTCCACAGTAAAATAAGCAGTGTTTTCACAGAACTTTATCTTACAGTTGATCTTCTTTCTTAGTTATTATTTTATTGCTGTATTACTAGTGCCCACCTTTGGAACAGCTCAGCTAATAAAGCAATTTCTTATCATTAAATTTGTAATCAGTCCTGATAATCTCTTTCTTACTTTTTGTTATGCTTAGGAGTTTTATAAACCTAGGTACATATTTTCTAAATGCACTCGGTAGGAATTAATCCAATGAGTTCTTTTGGAAATAAAGATAATTAAGTACTGCAAGATGTGCTGCATTCGTACCATGTTTTATGTAGAAAGGCCCTGGTCTGTCACTTGATGCATTTTGTAAATGGTCACATCATAGAATCTTCTGATTAATTGGCTTCGAGACAAGATGCTAGCAGAAGATTTAGCAGTAAATTCAATATATTAAAAGAATTTAAAATGACACAGAATTTTCAGATCTTCTAGTCTGCCCTCACGGTGATCACAGACACACTGAGAATCTATTCCCTTTTGTCTGATAAAGGTGTAATTCTAAGCGTAGTTCTATATCCACAACAGTTTTAATACAAAAGTCCCTGTATATAAGAGATTGAAGTAATCTGTTAATTGAAGTTGTGCAGGTATGGTATTGAATTTCTGACCTCAGTTGAGTCCAATTTCACAGGTGTCAGAACTGCTGCCCTGCTAGGCACTGACATTATAAAGCAGTAATTCTCAGGTGTATGGGAACTTAGTGTTTTGTTCTTCTCTGTTCCCAAACTGAGTAATGTCACTCAGATGTTACAGTATTGCACGGGTGGTAGCAGTGCTGGGAGCCTCAAAGGCAAATAGTCATTTCTGAAGCAACAGCTGGAGAGCAAAATTATCTTCAGGGCTTTCTGGGATGGCAGAGGATTGTTGTAAGCAAACATATACATATTCAGTGACATTCCCTGTTCTTCAATTGTTTTAATTTCTTTGGTGAAAAGACTTGCCATGTGTTTTATCACCTTTATGTCCACTCACTATGGTAAAGTCAATTGTATTTTTTAGATGTGGTAACTTGCACAGGATGGATAGATCCCAAAAGAATTAGGAAGCTCAGCTATACAGTCAGGCATGGACAAGCTGCAGCTTTAAAAGCTGCCTGCAACTTCGACTTCATGCCTCTCTCTGTTAGTGCCTTTTTTTTCATTTTTTTCTTTCTTTTTTTTTTTTTTAACTTCTCTGATGTACTTTTATCAGTTTTGGAGTTTGTCAAGACCAGACTGGATAAAGCTCTGGGATAAACCTTGGCTGACTTCACAGATGACCCTGCTGAGAGCAGGAGGCTAGGCATAGACTTCCTGAGGCCTCTTCTGACCTGAGTTACCCTATGATCCTACATGTTGGCAGTGCCATTGTTACCTCCTAGAAAAAAACAGCCCTGAAAAAATAGGGCAGGCAGGGCTTTTCCTTTGCAGGATTTTCTTTTCTGTTGCCTTTCTTTGTTCTTCTTCACCTGTGGCTTCCCCACATTTTTACTTGTTTTGGGTGCACCTGACTGAACACAGCAAAGCGAAGTCATCTCAGGGATTCTGAAGGGACTTAGTGCTCAGTTCTCAAACTTAGTGATCTTCATTTATGATCTTCAAAGAGCTCTACAAAGGAGAAGAGCAGACTCCTTAGTCTAAGGAGTAGAATTCATCCAAATGGGTATAAATTGGCAGGAATGAAGCTCAGCTGGAAATTAGCAGGAAATCCTTAGCAGTTAAGGCCAGTGTGTTTCTGAAGCAGCTTTCCAATGGCACACTGAGACAGATGGTTGAAGTGCTCAAGTATGTGTGGGGTTCATTTGCTAGGGACTGGACTACAACCAGTGTTTCCAAGCACTGTTCTCACCACATCTCAGAGATCAGAGACTGGTGCAGTGAGGTGCATTTAGGCCAGTACTCCTATCTCCTACTGCCAGCCCACAGCACAGCTCCTGGGAGCCATGTGGGAGGTGAGGGGGAAGAAGTTAGGGTGAATGCTTATTATTTATTCTGGCATTATCAGGTCAAAGAAAAGCACCCCAAAGGAAGTATGGTAATCCCTGTGCAAGTTGTGAGCCTCCCCATGTCTGGAAGACAAAGAAAATGGAGTTGCAGTAGGAGGGCAGAAGGACACGGACTAGGTTGAACTAGGGAGCTTGGACCGTGGTTACCTTTAGTTGGGGCACCACCCTTTGCCTTGAACCCTGTGCTCTCCCTTTGACATAATATCTCTAACACATCAGGGCACAGTTCTCACCCTGCCTCTGCATGCAGGGGATGTGTGTACAGGCAGCCGTGTTTGAAGTTGTGCAGGCAGGCAAATGCAGAGAATTTGCCGGAGCTGATACCACTTGCAAAGCTCCAGCTGAAAGCTGTTTGAATTCTCTGATTCCAGCTTGAACCAAAAAGCTCAGTTCTTTCCTTAAAATTACCTACTGCTTGCTTCTTCTTCAAATTCTGCAGGTAGCAAAGGATGACCGAAGTGACATTGAATCAAGCTCAGATGAGGAAGAAACAGTACCTCGCTCAAAGACCCTGCACAGCACTATCACCACTAATGGGACCGGCGGTGCCAATGGGACAAACGGGTATATTACTGGTGGCACTTGCTCAGAGGAGCATTAATCCTTGTGTGTCTTGAGACACGAACAGAATGAACTGTTTGCTATGGAAGTAAATTATAAGTTGTGAATGCGGTTTCTTCATATATCTCAGCATCAGAAAAATTAGGAGTATAAAAGCATTCAGATAGTGCACTGCCATATTTCCTGTTCGTGAATGAAGACAACACATCATTCTGTATACGTAGGCATGCTGTATGTGTATGTAATTGACACAATGGGAGCAGTATTTTCACTTGTACTGTCTTTAAAATATTATTTATTTTGTATTCTTTCTGGGAACTTCTGAACAAAAGGGAATATCCATTCTCAAACTTTTTTCTTGGTGGAGAGCATCACGCTCAGATCTCTTCTGTCCATCCCTGTTGCTTTTGCTGAGTCTGCTATAAGTAATAGTTGCTTGATTTGTTAATTACAAAAGATAGAACATAGCTTTACAGACTCTAGTTCCGCTTCAGATATTTTTGCTATCTTTGTGTTCTGAAGTGCTGGTTTTGAAATTGCCTATCAATTCACAGTGGCTGTTTCTCCAACAGAAAGTTTTAAAACCCTGGATTGATATTTTAAATACTAGGTAATATGGTCAATTAGCAATCTGGGGAAAAAGAACTGTTGTCATTGTGAGATGTTATTTTAGCATAAGCTAAAATTCAAAATTGGTGGTTAATTGCATTAGAAGTAGATTTGATTGGTTGTGCAAATGCCCAAAAGCATTTATGTTAATGGTTAAGATACACTTATTCTTGTATTTTTTAATTTGTTTTGTTGTTGTTTTGTTTTGCTTTGTCTAGCAATTTTTGACCTCTATAGATTTCAGCTTTTTGCAGAGATTCCATGTTGAAAGGTATTTGTTCAAGTGCACCATTGTGAATCCAGAACTCACTCCTGAAACTGTTCTTGCAAATTAAGATGGATGAGAGCAGAGGTGTAATTGAAAAAACAGCAGATGAAAAGTCATTGCTTCCTCAAACACAGTTCAGTCTAGGTATCATTCTTAGAATTATTGCCACTTTTTTTGGTAGGCTGAAGAGAGAAAAGGCACAATGTCATACACTACTGGAAGTAGTTTATTTTAAATGCATGAAAAGTTGAGCAAAATTCATTTAACATAATTCACAGCAAACTTTGAAGGCTCAGCAGTATTTTGTCACCTTTATTAATAAAAAAAAAAAAAAAAAAAGAGGGGGGTGTCTGTCAAATATTTTTGCTCTCCTATTTCATCCAATATTTACAAACTGTGTCCCAAAGAAGACAAAATAACACCTAAAACTAACATCCTCTTTTTATGTAATATGTATATATACATATATAACACTTCTTCCAGTTCCTAGATCACAGTTTGATGTAGGATGCTAAGGATCATATAACTCTTGGAGGATACTTTTCTGTGATTTGTGACAGCAGTGCCAAAAGTAGGTAAGGTTCTTGGGCAACAGACTCTATGCAACCTACTGTTCAACAGTATTGTGTATGTGCACACAGAACCAATGTGCTTGCAGACCAAAGACTTATATATATATATATTTAAAAAAAAGGAAAAAAAAAAAAAAGGAAAAACAAAGGAAAGGAATAAACCAGGAAAAAATGTAACAGTGTGTCTTCTGTATAGAAAGGGACTGGAGTGCTGTATTCAGCTGGAAGCCTAGGTCAGGAGGTATTTCTTATTCCTTCCACCCTATGCAAATACCAAAACATAGAGGATTTCTAGCGTCATAAAACATGTTTAAAAGCTCTAATGTATACAGACTCCACTGAAGAAAGTTTTGTTGCCACTTCTCTCTTTTTGAAACACTGAGATTTGTTCCATTCTACTCACGACTCTTGAAAATTTCTGAAACATTTATTACCCATAGGGACCATATGCATGTTAGCAAAAGATGTGCTGACAGTAAAGACAGAATGGCATGAATGAAAATAGTACCACCATTTAGTAGCAAACACAGGTAAGAAAACTGAAAACTTCTAAATCGTGAGGAAACTGTTTTACAGAGCATCCTTTGAAAAATCCAGGCACCTTGTAATTCAATAGCTTCAAAGCTTATATGTCCCTGAGCATATATGAGGGAGCAAGAGAGTCTTATTCAAATCTCCTTCTCCCCTAAAAGCTTCTTTGCCTCTAATTTTTCTAATCTGTCTCCTGTGACCCTGATTTTATACAGTTATCTGCAAGGCCAGCTATACGTGTGAAGATACCGTGATTGCAATAGAAGGTATCCCATCCACAGTATTTGAAGTGGCAGTTGTTACTAATTGCTGTGAGTATTATGCTAAGGTTTTAAAAGAAAATTATATTGGGATATATTGAATAAGCACTGTTAGTTCTGAAATCTGACCTGCTGAGAAAGTTCTTGAGAGTAACAGCTTAGAAACATAAAATTATAGAATACCCTGAGTTGGAAGGGTCCCACAAAGGTCATCAAGTCTAACTCCTGGTTCCACACAGGTCTACCTAAAAATCAGACCATGTGTCTGAGAGCATTGTCCAAATGCTTTTTGAACTTGAGCAGGCTTGGTGCTGTGACCACTGCTCTGGGGAGCCTGCTCCAGTGCCCAACCACCCTCTCAGTGAATAGCTGAAACACATCTTTTTTCATGATGTTGATTTCTACCTCTACTGGACTGTTTCTCTTCTGCAAAGATAGTTATAAAAATGGCATTCAGGTAAATATTTTCTCGATTTTCTCGTATGTGGGGACAGAATGTTGCTCTCAACTGTTGGTGTACACCAGTAGTGCTGTGATATCATCAATATGAAAGAAAGGAAAGAAAGCACTTCTCATGAGCAGCCCTCAAACAAGAGACAGGAGACCTTTGGTCGCTGTTGGTCCTCTCCAGTTGTGCTGTAGAGCTTTGATTCAAACCTTCAGTCAAGGTTACAACACTTGAATTGGCTTGACCATTTCTGGATATGTAGATTCTTAGTGTACCCCCACAGTTAAATAATGCAACTTGGATTGAAACTCTTCCTTTGACATTTAAAATAAGTTGTGTCTATTACGCACTAAAGCATGTAAACAGTTACCAAGATTCTGTTGATGTCCAGTAACTTATTTATCTCCTATAAACCAGGCTTTTTGGAGTCCATTCTTGGCAGTCGAAGATAAACTTGATACAGATATGTCTGGAAAATAGGCAAGGTCAGAGATTCAAAGGGCATGTTTGTGGAAATGGGATAAGAGTAAAGAAGCATCAAGTACTTAATTTTTGCTGAACAGTCGCTAAACTTTCAAGCTACAATTTTTAATGGAGATGAAAAATTCATACATTTTTTCTGTCTTTCCTGAAAAGGACCAAGTGTTTTAGTGATATAGCATACTTAGCAGTGTGCTTTGATTTATTGCTTTAACCAATGGATGTCAAAACTTTGGCTTCATCTTCCACTCTGCAGAGAGAATGCCATGCAACTATTTCCTTTTTAATTGAATTTGTTTGTTTCTCTGCTGAAGAGCTTTGCAAGGTGCTTTTGGAGGCCATTAAGTATTCAGAGGATAATCACACACATTCCTGAAAATTTATTAAAGTGATTCGCATGGCTCATGGTAAATGCGATACCTTTAAAAGTTCTGTATATTCATACTTTTTGTAGAATTGTCATTTTAGAAATTAGGGTTTGTATTCTATAACCTAATTGTCTTCAGACTCTATGCTCCCTTTTTATAGTACAGTACACAACACAGTGGTTGAGATGTTGAAGTAGGAAAATGAGGAAATGATGTGTAGAGTTTATTAGTAAGTAGTAAGAATTTGTCTTCTCTCCCTAGCCAGCCCAGAATATAGTAAAATAAGATTCAGGTCTCCTTTTGTTTAATGCTTTTCATATTGGCATTTTTCATACCAAAAGAAAAATACGTTGCTGGTATGTTTGTTGTTTTTTTTTCATTAAAAAAAAAAAAAAAAAACACTTAAACATTGCAGAAATAGGTAGAAATATCAGATCAAACAACAAGGGTGGATATTGGAGTCGTTTGGATCTTGATCACTGTTAAATAGTGCTAGTTCTAAAATACCAAAGTGTCCCATGCTGTTTCCTTGTTGCCATTTTGTAGTTTTTATATGTGCTATTTATTTAATGATTCCAGCAGAACTGAAATGGGTGTCACATCTTCAGGTGCTCCTGTTTCAGCCTGGAACCAGTCTGTGTGATTGCTGATGCCAAATCCTTTTTCTGAGACCCAAGTACAAGCACTAAAGCTTTGCTTAGGGTAAAATGATTCTTGTTTTAAATCTGTATCTGTTTTGTGTGAAAATCATGTTCTAATTCTGAACAGAACACAATGGCAAAAGCTGTTACCCTGCAGCAAATGTCAATGATGATCAACACGAGTTGATTTAGACGCTGCGTGTTTTACGCAGCCTATTCTAGTAGGAAGCCTAATGCCTGTTACATTCATCTTTTCATTAATGCAGCCTTCTGTATTCTCAGAGAAATGTGGGCTATTATTGGTTTTTCTACAGTTGATGCTTTGGTATTTTTTTAATCTATTTGCTACAACCCATTTTTGTATGTCTCCTATTGTCTACTACTTGTGACATTTGTGCAAGAGGAGCTATTGAATACTTTTTACCCTTCCTGTAAGGTAAAACCTATTAGGCCTAACTTCAGTGTTCTGCAAACTATAGTTGCCTTTAAACCATAAAGCAAAACCGGTTTGTATTTCTTGTTTTGACTGATTTTGATCTGGAACAGGGACCTAATGGGAACTTCAGTAAGACAACCTAATTCTTTATTTCTTTTCTTTTTGAAAAACACTAGTGGAAGTTTGGAAAAGTGGCATAAATGTGTAGCCTTTAAATTGTAAAGATTTCTGATTGTAGTTGCAATGAAAACACAGTGTTTGAGTGTGTCTGTACAGAATTCTGTTTTTGAAACTGCTTTCAATTTGAAACATGGAGGAAATACTATGAAATGATGTTTTGGAGCTATGACAATGAAAGACCAACATGATTGTCTTACAGGACCTAAAATGATCTGTGTAATAAAACACATTTTACATCTCCTTCTGTTGAAATTCAGCTTCTTGCAGTCCCGGGATTTAAGTCGATCCATAGACGAGCTCTCATACGTATTGTGCATGTTGACTGCCTGTTGCAATTCAGGGTGAGGCAGATGACACTATTTCACCTGTGTTTTCATGACAATCCTGTGCTTGAGCAACTCTTTCAGAAATGCAGTAATGTGTAGGAACTCCACTGTCCCAGACACAGTGATGTGCTAGCTAGCTGAAAGTCCTTTTATGTATAGCAATTGTGTAGAACTTTGGGAGTTATTTTGTGTTTAACTTGGTTGGTTTTGTTTTGTTTGTTTGTTTGTTTTTAATATGGAAAATAATTATCCCTCATAAAGTCTCTGGAACCAATAAGTATTGTGGGCTATTTAAATTTGGAGACACTTTCATAATAAACATAAGTATTAGGAATCTACTGTCACTTGCCTTCTCTTTTTCATGAAATGCAAATGACGTTTTTCCCTTCTTTTAGATCAAGGATTGTCATCCACACTGCAAATGCCAGCATTTCTAGAGCAGATAAAGGATGTTTTTGCTGAGGTCGTCACTGCGGTATTTTCTGGTATTTCTTGGTTGAGACAATTTGTAACAATAGATGTCAGAAGAGCAGGTTCTCTCCATATAAAACAAAAATAAACTAAACTACAAAAAAGGAATTTTGCTAAGATTTCAAATGTAAAATTCTGAAAGTTATTATTTCTGAAATACCAGCTTGAGCCACTTCAGAAAAACTTTTTTTTCATGTCAGAGTTTTTTTTTAAACAGACATTAGTTTGGTTGTTTCTGGTTAGACTGTCAGTCAGTAAAGCACCAACTACTTGTCTCTTCTGGAAGTGAGAGAAGAGGGACACAGTGGTTCTCCCGAGAAAAAGCTGTTGATTTTGCCAAGGAACGTGCATCTTTCAGACCTCTACCATTACAGAGTAGACCAAATCTGCTTGCTTATTTATGACAGGATTCTGTGGGTTTTTTTCACTGCTGTTAAGAGGAAGTGGGGTAAAGGCTTATGGGTGGGTGGCTGGGGGGGATTGTCTTTTTGGTTGGTTGGTTGGTTGGTTTGTTGGTTGGTTTGGTTTTGGTTTGTTTTTTAAACAAAGAGTACCTATGTGTAGCAATGCCTGAACTGGAATTCCTTTCATACAGTCACAAAAGTAGAGCTTACAAAATTCCACCGTCAGGCAGCCTCTGGTGCAGCATTAAAACATTATGAGGAATTACTCAAATGTCGTGATGCATAAAAATATTCACACAACTTCAGCAGAAAATTAAGGAAATAGTTTTCGTAACACAATTACTAGTTATATAGGAATCTTCACATGTCAGGTGGAAGATTTGTCTCTGAAAGAGAAGTAAACCTGAGGATTTGCATTGATTGTATTTAAAGAACTAATTGCTGCAATTGTTAATATGTCTCAATTATAATATATAGAGCAAATCTTGCAGTGCATTTAATACAGCACTTAAATTCTTGTTATTGAAGATATTTATTAAGAGATGTAATTATTCTTGAGTTTATCCAGTTGTATGTCTAATGTCTTTTGCTTCCTACTCCATGTGTACCCCTCAACTTACATAGTACAGGAAGCGCCAGTGTGTACAGAAAGTGACTCAGAATAATATAAGAAAGAGCAAGAATTTCTTGGTGTACTGCCTTTAAGTCTGTAAAAGACCCTCTGTACAAGACACACTGTCTCAGAAGGAGAAGCCTCAGAAGGAAGTCAGTGCCGCTTCGGAAGAGCTAAAACCCAGTGGCTGCTCACAGAGAATGCCATTTGAGAGACCAGCACAGTCTTCTGCAGGACAAGAGGTGAGTGGAAGGAATCCAAACGTGTAAAGGTGTTAAGTGGGTAAATTTCAGTGTGATTCAACTCATCACACTGTGATGGACAGAGCCTGGGAGCTTGTACAGAGGGATTTCCACTCCACACCACTAGTCCAGGCTCTGATAGCGTGGATGGAGGATTGCTGTTTCCCTGATTTATCCTGTTTTTGTTCCTCTTTGAGCCCTGTTCTGAATGATGCTATTCCTGCCCCTTTGACTTATTTTACACTGCCTACCTTTGTCAGTAGGTTGCCTTCTGAAGTGGATTTCATAGAATAGGATCCTAATTGGTGCTCAGGTTTAGAGGAATCCAGGATGGTTGTAATGTGATTTCCACAGAGTTCCCATGTTTATTTTACTGCCGAGTTTGAAAATGTAAACACACTCAATATTGAAAAGTGCAAGAGATATCAAAGTTTGATACCAATATCAAAGATATTGGTGTGAGTAATAGGTGTGAATCTAGAAAGCATGTTGGGCTAACTGAGGTATCCAGAACTCTTGCTGCTGATTGCTCTTCCCTCTGCACTGTAAAATGCAGAGATCACAGCTCTGTGAAAACTGAATGGTAAGCAGCTGTCCATTAATTTTGGTAATCCAAAACCTATCTGTGCAAGGCAAATGCAGGTTAATTTGCTTTATGCAAATAAGATTATTTTACTTTTACATTTATTTTTCATTAACACCTATAACCTGCCCTGTGAAGTTTAGCTATGCAAGTGTAAGAGGAGCAGGGGTTGAGCACTTTGCAGATAGCTGGATTTCCCCAAACAGCTGCTGCTGGTGCAGCGGGGGAGCCATAGGGTTTGCTTTGCTTTGCACAGAGGAAGCAAGTGAGGCTGGCTGTAGGAGGCAGCCCATGCTTGTGGACTCCTAGTTCAGTCCTAAAATAAAAATGTGATGGAATCAAGACTGAAAAAAAAAAAAAAGTTATGAAAAAAAAGTTTTAGAACTAGTAGATGAAAAGCACTGAAAGATTACCCTGGAGGTAAACTGGCCCTAATTTCATGAAATTCAGAGTTATTGCACAGTATGAGGAGCTATGGATTGCCACATAAAACAGCCTGCAGAAAGCTGTAAGAAGATGAGGTATGTTGGCAAAATAAACATATTAAGGTAAGGTGTTCTGGGGAAGAGTAACCCTACAGACACAGAGAGAGTAGGAGAAAGAAATTGAAAAGCAATAGTGATGAGAAAGATTTTGGAATATTAAAAACAACAAATTGGGCTTGATCTTGCAGTGTTAGATATCAGGGGAAAAAACTTCAGTGCAATTGTGAGGCAATCTGAACCTGTATCATAGAGCTGGGAGATGACACTTTCCTCTGTACAGCTTGAGTTGGTGGTGTTCTCAGTAGCCTTCTTGATTCAGGGTTATCAGAACAGCCATCGGGGAACTGATTAATACATTTTTTAAAAGGTAAAGCTTCAAACACACTGCTTCTTATCAACAAAATCAAGAAACAGAGGCTTCTCAGTACTGTTTCAGTGGAGATGGGGAAACAGTGTGGAAGTGTCATTGGGCAAATACTGCACAGGAAACTGTTAGACCAGAACTTGCTACATCATTCATATAACCAAGCCACAACTATGGAGCAAGAAGCAACAGTTTTTAGACTGCCATTTAGAATGGATGCATGTATATTGACTGCACTGATAATATTCAGATCTTCACTGTGGTATACATAAAAGGGCTTTGTTTTAGAAATTCTGCCAGAGGATGGTCAGTGACAAATCAGTGTGCTGCTTGCTTACAGCTCTTGCAATTTCCAAATCCTAATTTCCAAATCTGAAGCCCAAGACAGGGCTCAGTAATGGATATGCAGTTTGCAAAGACCCAGGAGTGGGAAGTAAGAGTCACACTTCAGGGTTGCATCAGGCCTGAAAGTAAGAAGTGTCTGTACTCAAATGGGTGTTGCAGGTAGTGTCATTAGTGAGTTCTTGTGAGGGAGCCCTGACTCAGTGCCCAGCCTTAATGGCACAGCTACCCAAGAGTGAGCTATTTAAATTTCCCAGCATTTGCAACGGGGAATTGGCTCGTGTGTCCTGGGGAACTTTCAGGAAATTATACTCATTCAGAGAGTCTCCTGCATCCCTGAAATAGGATTAGTCTTCAGTCCAGTCTTGAATGGTGGTCGTCACTGTTACACTTCACACAGTAAAGGGTGAAGTCAGTTCTCCATAAATATATCCTAGGTAAGCTGTAGGTTTTGGAATATTCAATGATTGATCTGGTATATTCAGTTTCCTTTTGGTGAAGTACATTAGTGCTATATAGGTTTCTTCTTATTGAAGTCAGTGGGCCAGATTCTTCCACCTGTTAAACCTTCTTCTGCAGCTGTACTGCTGTGTGAATGAACAGTGCTCTCCGTGTTGTTATTAATTCTATCCAGGTACCATTTATGATTATTCCCAACTGAGGATACATTTCATGGAGATCAGTGACTGATATTTTTAGTCCAGAAATAGATCCCTTGTAGAGCCACAGCACAGCACTGCTGCACCTCTCACTTACTTATGTGTAGCAGAATCACTTTTTGTCCAAAAATGAAAGAAAACTGATGTGCCAAACTAATCTTTTGTTATTGCTAGCTAATTATTCTGCACTCATGTTCTAGCAAAATGATTGTCTAAACATGGAGCAAATGATTGTGAAGAGTTCTTGTATTTCAGTAAAGCCAAGTATGCTCAATAGCAGTTCTCACCAGAGATGAGAACCAATACATATACATGTCTGTTTTTTTAAACACAGTTTCAGAATAGACTAATTTCAGGCCAATATAAAACATGCTTTGAAGAATTTGGTTCAAGTTCTGCCTATGGCCTGCCCTAGTCTTCTTTATGGATTTTTTTTCCAACAAAATAAAATGACAAACTGATAGAGCAGATTTTTCTTTAAATGACGTAACTATTTGCTCTGCTAGGACTTAGTGCGCTTACCAGGCAATTCATCCAGTGTGCTTATAGACTGCCAGACTCAAAAAGGAGGAAAGGATAGTGCTGATTCTGAAAGCGATTTTCTCAGGAATGAGATCAGTACTTTCATTTCATGATCTCTTCACAGACTCCTCAGAGGTGTGCCTAAGTTGAATTTTAACACTCTTGACATATTGGCTCTCCACATGAACAATGATGAAATATCAGAAGAGTGTCTCTTAAACACAGTAAGTAAGATGTCCAGGAAGAACAGATGCCCTTGTTGAAATTCCCAGCCCACTTGTCTGTAACCACTGAAATTGCTGATTGTTAAGCCTTTATAATAATATGTGTGCTACTCCTGCAACTACTCCAAGCATCAAGCACAAAACTGAGCTGGGAATTTGGCCTTGGGTATCTAAGCAAGTGTCCACACGTCTGTCATAAGGAATAAAACAGAAATTGCAGAGAAGTTTGTTACAGCTTTGAGAAGAGCTGGCAGGAAATGCTACTGCAGTGCAGAGGATAGGCAGCCTCGTTTGGGTGGGACAGATTTGCACACTGGCCATAAGCACACTTATAAATTGATTAGGGCTAGTTATCTAATGGATTTAAAGTCTCACCAGAAATACAAATGCTCTGAAAAAACTGCATAACAACCAATATGAACCTGGCTGGAAAACCAGAGCTTGTACTGTGCAATGCTCGGTTGAGAAATGGAGAAATGTATGCAGCTTATTTTGACTCTTTCCAAAACAGGACAGAGTAAGGCTTCCGTACAACTGCATGACAACAGCATTTCATGCCATATTTAGGCAACTTCTTGCAATCTCCCCACTTAAAAATCCTAAAATTCAGAAGTGGAATGTTATCCTTCTTTAATTAAAATTGCATCGGTACCCTCCTGTGTCTACTTATCTAGCAACCTTCTGTCCCATTTCTGGGCTCATTTGAAAGATTACCTCCCCTTTTAACACCCATTAGTAGTCATTTTAATTACTATTGCTCTCCTAAGGTATCTTTGAAAGAGCTGCTCCCTACTAGAAAGGTTTGCTATTTTATGGCTATATTTGCCTCTCATCTAATTTTCATTTATACTTAATTTGGCCCAAACATTTAGATGTTACCGTGTCTTATATTTATATGTGGTTTCTCACTGAAGAATCTCCAAGTGAGATCAGTGCCCATAGCCGTTATTATAAAGGACAAACTAATCCGTGTGACAACTACAGAAAAGCATTTACACATCAGTAATTGAGATTGCTTAAGAAGTATGTTCAACATTTTGTCCTTTGGGAGTGTTGAGGAAGTGATGTCATGAACTGTGGCACCCCTGGACCAGGCAGGTGTAGAAAGCAGCTGGGACTGCTGTCCAGATTAGCAGCAGTTTTCTTATCACATGAGGTTCTTTGAATAGCTGTACCCTTTCATTATCACTATCTGTTTTTTTAAGAACTTAATGTTGCCAAATAAAGAGTATACGAACCATTAAGACTGAGGATAGTTAAGCTTCCATTAGGATAGCATGTACTACTTTTGCAAGAAGTTCAAGCATCCAGCATGAACTGAGCTGTTTGGCATATGAGAATTCTTATATAAGAACTCAGCTGGGAGATCCGACAGGTATCCACTATAGAACTTTGAACAATGCCACCTGGAAGAAGAAAAATGTATTGCTGACTGTGACATTATCAGCTGCCATATGAATAGAATGAGTGCTATATCAAAACAAGATTAGATGCATGTTTCTAATGCTTGATATTACAGCCAAATGTAACTTGAGCTCAGACTCTCAAAACTCTATTGCATGGATCCATGGCATCCATCTCCATTTTATAAATGGGGTGATGTAGTAACTCACCAAAAGTCTGGGCCAGTGCTCAAACTTTAACATATTCATTAATGTTCCAGGGAACAGGCTGATAGATTAGTTTTCTTGTTTTACCTTAGTAAAGTACACTAAGTGCTAGCATTTTAACAAAATGATTGGGCAATCACATCCATTCCTAAGGAAATGTATAGTGACTGCATGTCGTTTCTTAATATTAGAGCTGATCATTCAACATCTTTATACAGCTTTGGATTCACTAGAAGTCTCCTGTGCATATAATGGCAGTAGTTCCGGCCTACAATTATTTCATATTTTATTTGGTGTATTGGATGTACCAAGGTGTACCTTCCTACACGTCCTCGTCTTTATAGGAAATAAAGACTAAGGTTGTTACACAGAGAGTCACAGAGGTATCCAGCATGTTTACAGCCAAACTCAAAGTCATGCAAAATCCATCTCATTCTTGATGTTCTTTGAACTCGAACACAGTTCAGAATCCCAGAAATACTTTTGGCAGTATCCCTACATTCTCAATACATGGGAACATACCACAGTTGCTTTTCTACTACAGGAAACCATGCCTTTGTACCTTGGGAATAATTTTGTCCTTACTTCTTTCCAAATCAATGTTAAATTTAGTCGAATACAGTCAAAAGGACTAGTGTTTTGCAGGCTCGCCTCTGTTCTAACCAACTCTGCTGGTTTGAATAGGCTCCTCAAACTTCTCCCAGGATGTAAAGACTTTCCTTGTTGATGAGTCTCTGCTTAATGCCGTTACTGTAGTAGGTAACAAAGATACTTCATTTGAAAGTCCTCTCTTAGTAGGGCCAGAATTACTTGTGCTTGCAGAGGCACAAGAGCAATGGTACAAGAACTTGTTCTGTTCTTAGAAAAAATATTACCCTGCAGTGGATGCCAACAGTAAAGTATCATGGATTGTGTACTGTATGTTTTCTGATCAGAGGAATAAGATCAGCACTGTGTGTGACCAGGACTTTTGGAATATTTTCAGAAAGCATGGATATGTTCATTTAATTAGGACTCCTTTTCTCCATCCTGTGCTATACTCGCTCCCCTTTCTTCTTTCTTTATCCTGTTCTCTTTCTTTATATTCTGGATTTCCTGTTCTGTACCAACCATTACAGACAAGAAATGATAGTGGAGGGAAACTTCAGCAAGAACAGCTAAGGCAAGTAAACCAACTTTCTCATGTAAATTGCACGAACATTAACTGCAAATTTGGTATTCTTGGTTCACTGCAATGCCATCAGCAGAGCACTTAGTAAAGGTGGTGCCTACTGTAACACAGTCCCAAGCAGACTGTCAGAATCATGGGCTAATTTTAGAAAAGGCTGGAGCCTAAAATGACGGAAAATTGCTGCAGAGTTGCAGATGACAGCATTGAGGACTGCATGTCAGGAGAGGTTTTCCTCTTTCTATGATTTTATCAGATGGCTTGTCTGCCTTTGCACAAAGTATAGGATAATACAGACCAGTAAGTCATGCTGATAACTGGGGGCTAATGTTAAAAGAATACAATTATCAATTTGCTGCATTGTCTTTCCATTAATGTGGCTGTGTCAGACATAGAGTTAGACAACTGCATATCTTTCTTGTCAGCTTCATTTGTAAGATTAGCTGCCTGTTTTTATTTTTAACACATGAGATAAGCATTTACTTGTATTGTGCTTTAACTTAGGTAGTACACCACGCACAAGGTTGCCCCTCTGTCACTTCTACATTCTCCTTGATTAGCCAGGAAGTTGATGTATGCAGTCTGGTCTCAAATGCTTGGAATCCTTTATGGTAATTTCCATTGATGTAAAGTACACGTACTATGCTTCTAATCAAAACAGTAGCAACAGATAGTTGATATTCGTTCAACTGACCTGTTTCTCTTACAAGCCAGTTATTCCAGATGAAGCTCTCGTGCAGAAGATACAAGATACTGAAGAACCAAGCCCATGATCCTGTACTCAGTGCAAATGAAACCATTGAGTCAAGCCAAAAAGCATGTTTCCATGCAGAGTCAACAAAACCAACAGGTGAGTCAATAGCATTGTTCAACATGCTGTGACTGAAAAGTAGGGAAATTGGATTAACACCAATAGTATCTTCCTTCAGTTTCTCATTTCAGTGCATGGGCACTTTACAATATGCATAAGATCATATAAAAACGGTATGCATTTGTATGATTAAACACTGTTTATAGCATAGTTACAACTTTTGAATCCAAACTTTTTAATCCAAATTTGAAAATGAGATAGCGTTGCAGCTACTGCTGTTTCAACAGTGTTAGAAATCAGCAAGCAGGTAAAGGAGGGAACCACAAATCAATGCTCTGCACTGAGGGAGGGTAAACAGTGCAACCATTATCGTACTGTTTTAGCAGTAGCAGCCAAACAGCTGATAAACTAGCATAACTGAGGACTGGTGCGGGCTCCCATCCACTAGGAAGATTATAAAGAACTGAGATATTGCAGTGAAAAGAATGGCACCATTTAAGGAAGAAAAAAAAAAATCTGTAGGAAATCAGGCCTCATTAGCTCTGCTTCTCCTGGAACAACTTGTTTTATAAGCTCAGGATTCTAAAATGTTCTCTGTGTATAATTGTTAGACTGATTAGGGGTAACAAGAAGAATGAAGTCTCGCTGTCTGGCAATCAAAGCCGTTCCCCCCACCTTGCAGGCATACAATCCTATTTCAGCAGTAAAGCTTAACGTAATTGGGCTGAAACTATTTCTTTCAAAAAGGTAATGATATTACCATAATTATTTAGTGTAGTTTATTCACACAGTTAAAAAACATACTGTAATCTGCCTGTGGGACTAGATGATTTATGTATGTATGTGTTTGTTATTTCTAGTTCAGCAGAAATTTACAAAGGCTATAAATCACTCACAAATGACTGCATAGTGATTTTACAGTATTATGATGACAGGGCTAATTTAGACAATTCCAGGGTGCTCAATAAATGCACAAAGTTTATTGAAGCCTTAAAGATAGCAAGTCATATAAAACAATTGAAATATGACAAACACAGCATAACTTCTGTCTTTATTAATTTTCAGAAGTGTAGCCAATACTTCTTCTTTTGCTTTTAAAATGTCTAGCAACATGCAAAAGGGTTTATAAAAAATGTCAATAAACTCTGCTTAGCCACCTCCACTTTTGCTTGAGTAGGTGTGCAATAAAACTGTTCTGTTAGCCAGAATGACTGTTAAAGTAATTAAATTTATTTTCAAACATGACCTCCAACTAGCATACAAATAAACAATGATTGTGATTAAATGCACTCTGTACATTACTAATATTTAACATTATTTTATCTTCCCACCAGTCCATTTTCAGTATCTAGTAAAATCAATTCCCCTTTTTTTCCAGATTTTTGCATTACACTGGGAGATAAATGTGAAGAGGTGCTGAGCATACATGCTGGTGTCTAGCAGCAGTTTTCTCTATGGTCAGCAGTAGCTGCTGGCCAATGCGTAGGAGCTAAGTACAGGTAAATGGTCTGAAAGGGAAAGCAACCTTCAGGACTGGGCAAATTGATTTATGAAAAAAAGAAAAGCCTTTCCTGACCTTCACTAAAATAGAATCTGTGTCTGCCTTGAGATAAACCTGATCCTGCTAAATAGATAGAGCACTAGCACCAACTGGAGGGAGGTTTTTGACTGTGTGTCATAATCCCTAAACTGCATTTACTTTTAAGCTCAAGATCTCGTCCCATAACCCCTTTGAGATGTTTCAATTTGTATGCTATTCAGTACATGGGGGCTCCAATAGCTGCATCTCTTGAGTCGGTATTACCCGCACTGTCCCTATTATTGGAGCGAGCAGTCTTCTGCAACTTCCTAACAAACAGAATTTCAAATTGCCAGATTCCCATGCATGAAGTTTTGTACGCACTAAGTGCAATCTGTAAAAGCACAAAGGTTTTAAAATTTAAAGACAAAATTTAAAACATAAATGCTGTTTCATGGATGTCACAAGCTAGTTTTTACATCATATATTGTAATAAGTGAAACAATTCTTCTGTTGTGTAAACTTCTAATTTTTATCTGCTTTTGGAATACCTAGCTTTTTTCTAGAGGAAGTGAGATGTGCATCTGATTTTCCTTGGTAAATACAAACGGGTTCATTATTCAAACTCCAAAAGAGGTTGTAAATACTTAAATTACACATGATAAACATTTTAAATGTTAAGGCTTGCTTTAGGAGTACGTGCAGAATATTTATAAGTGGGTACATCACCTTTTTGAGCAAATAATTCTTAAGCATGCAAATTCCAATGCCGTGGTTGTCACATATTTTATGTTCTGTACACAGCAATCTTGGTAAAGTCACTTCACTAGAAGCAATAAGCCAACTACTCATGCCCAGGATGAGCATGAAAAGAAATGATGGCAGATGAAAAGAAGAAAAGGGCAGTAAGTAAGTCCATTCTACTTACTACTCAGAGCATGTTTCAGTAATTTTTCTACCCTCTGCAGATGACAGTCAAATTAGATATGCTAGAGTGCATCTAAGCAATACTTACAGCCCTAACAAATAAAAAAAGCTCCCTTTGAAAACATGGAAGTGAGGTGGCTGAATCCTGCCTGATATTTTGCTTCCCTACAACAGCTGTTAGATACTTGGTAGCACTGTTATGCTTTATACAAGCTAGGTGATTTAAAACAGTTCATGTGAGACTGGGCAACATTCTTAAATGTTATAAGCATAAACAGCACCAGATTTAAATGGTTAAGTCTAACCTATTAAGGAGATGAGGAAGGCATAGGAATAGGGTTGGGTTGTGTGGTTTTTCCCCTGCTCCCAGCATAAGATTATGCATTTGAGGCAAGAACAGCGAGGGCTGCTATAATTCCATTAGTAAATGGAGAGACTAACAATTTTTAATATACAATATAATGGGTAAAAGCTATTTTGTATCATACACTGAAGACCATAAATATAAAACCGGGCTTCAAAAAGGATAAATAAATGCAGCAGAAGCATAAGAAAAAAGCTATCAAGAAAAGTATTTTCCTATCAGGTATAGAAAGTAAGAGGGTAATCTGGCTATCACATTTCAGAAAAAAAAAAAAAGTTATGACTCTTTGGTTTGTGTTTTTTTCTTGTTTGTTTTTGTTTTTTTAAGGCTGTGCAACAGCCCCACTCACCTCCCACACCCCTTCTTTGGCTTCCACTGATCTTTTGGGATAACTGTCTCAGAATATGAACAGAAATCCTATGCTAACCATGTTTGAAAACTCATGAAATAAAGGCCTCAAATCAAAGTTCAGCTACTTGCTACTGGATCCACATTTACATGTCTGGAGCCACTCAGGTAAGTAGCTGATAATAACGTTGTTCCAAGAATGATCAAAAACGCCTCTAAATGACAGTGGACTAAAACTCAGTTTTCATTATTTTTCTTTATTTAAAGATTAGAGTAAGACAGGGATAAATAGATACTTACACAATACACAAAGGAAAAATAAGAAGTGCTCTATAGCTAGGAACAGATTTATAAGCCAAGTTTAGGAAGACTGTTTATAAGATAAAGCAGTGAAAGCCTTTCTGATGTTGGCAACAAATGCAGAGAAGTTGTTAGTTTCTCTCACTTTCTGCTGGAACTCTGCTATACAATCCAGAGGAGGAGTACAGGAAGTCACTAAAATGACCAAAAAAAAAAAATGACTACTTACCACAGATTCAGTATTAGTGTTTTTTCCAGGCTTATTAAATATAATGTAGTCTGCTATCTTGGTACGTTTTAGTTTCTGTCATTATTTTTGAGTAACCTATTAAATAATTTTCTTTCAGTGAAGACAAAGCCTCAAAAGAACATACAATTCTTTTTTGATTTCCAGACCTCCCACTCAGTGCTGTGCTCCTGTTTCAGTTGTTAGAGCAGTTCTCAGCCAGCCTCAAAAACTGAGACACATTCCTAAACATTTCTGTTGCTCTGCAGGTGGGAACACTGAAAACTGATGTAGCCAAGCATGTGATAAACCTTTTACTAATTCAAGTCTAAATTGGGCTGAAATAAAAACTGCAGTCTGCTGTGTCCATGCCTAGAGGCATAGCAGAGACTGGAGCATTCTTCTAGAAGGAATTTGGCACAGTACTCAAGTTACTGCTGCTGGTCCTTTTAAAGCTGTCTTTGCTATACAGATCTTGAGTTAAGATCTGAAAGGCTGGATCTCTGCAAAGAGGAATTCTGGATTTCTAGTTTCAATCTTTCTCCTATATCACACAATTGTAGGGAATTAATAGAGGGGAACCAAATTTTTTCTCTCCTATAGGCTTCTCAAGCAGGTTGAGATACACCTGTCAACATAGGCATTTATTCTTGCATAAAAAGAAAAGGCAACAAGAATCTGTCCCTGTATCTCTCTCTACTTTGTACCAAGCAAAGCAGCAAACAGCAACTCAACACAAACGGAGTGCATGTTTTCATATAACTTAATGAAGTTTCTCGTTTATATTAATGCTGTGAAGTTTCCCATGCATAAATTACAAGACAAAGATGACAAACTGTATTTATACTCTTCTCTCCCTTTTTTTCAAATGGGGATCAGATTCTGTCCTCTTATTTACGAATTTAAAGTCCACATACCTTCATAATCTCCCTGGTCATTTATAGAAAGGGTGAACACATATGGCTTGTCAGGATCTTTGTGGTCAATATGTCTGAATATGAACTGTAACTGTTCATCTAAAGCAGATACAAACAGAATTCATTAACACTTTGCTTGAGAGTCACAGTGATGAATAAAAATTACAGTATTAGATTGTTTTAATTAATGCTTACAATACTTGCAAATTCAGCAAACCTTGTCTCTTTGCAAGAAAATTATGTTTTAATATACCATCTTCTGCCATTTGAGAAACAATGGTAATATCTGAGCTAAGGAGTAGGAATAACTTACTTGGAGTTGGCAAAGTTACCAACCATTATCTTCCTCAGATGCGCAAAGACATCTGAACTGCTCTTCAATAACAAAAGCAGCTGTGAGCAAGAGCCACAGTCTAAGGCCAAGAGTATGGCTGCTAATCAACCAGCACTCACTGTCATCAATGAGTGGTATAAGCAAGCGTGTAATTGAGAGGAAGATGACTCAATATAATCACTAGTCTACTACCAAGTATGTCCACAGTTGCGTGAGCTATTATATCCTTTGCTACATAAACCACATTGTATCACTGCATGTGGAAACTAAGGAAACTACAGGAACTTACCATGAATTCTACGTATTTCCAGTCCAAGCCGCTCTTCAAACAACTCTTTAGACTTGCAAAGTCGTTCCACTCTCTGCTTAGTGGCCTTGTTTTTAGAAGATATCTCTAGAATTTTAAAAGCCACCAGAAGTACCAAGTAAAAATGAGTAAAGCACAAGAAAAAAAACAGTAGTAAAGCCCATCAAGAGCAAGCATTAAAAACACTTCCTGCTCTAATTAAACTCTCACCTTCCTTTTTCTTCATCAACTCTTCTTTAAGCTCTTGGATACTGTCAGTTAACTCCTTCTTTTGCTGTTCTTCATCATTTAGGTTAGATTTTATTTCTGTCAAATGTTCTTGATTTTCTGATATGTGTTTATTCTGCTGAAGAATCTCTGAAAGGAAGCAGGAAAATATGAATGTTTACAGCTAATGAATTAGGTTCCCACTAGTTAGCACTCATCCATATAGTTTGAGGTGATTGAATAAAATCTAATGAAGTACATACTGCAAGCATTAAATATCAGGATGAAGTAAAAGTTACTCAGAAGTAAACCTACAAAGTAGGGAGCTCCTCTGATACCATCTGTATCATACGCGGTCAGTTTCTGCTGCCAGACACAATTTACATCTTTACAACACAATGATAGTGGATCTTGTTCAGAGATAAATTGACAAAAAGTACAGAACAGTTACACTGACTGATATTACATGTTGAAACTATTTTTACCTGAGATTCTGAAATTCAATTACGGAATTCAGAGCAGTTAATCCTAGACTGATAAGCTGACTATATTCTATTTTTATCATAGAAGAGGCATAACTAACCTCATAATATTTAAGTAACAGTTTGCAGTATTTTACTAAGTAATTTAGTTTTTCTATTGCAGTCTTTAAGTTCTGGTACTTTGTTGTTTTAAGTGTAATCACTTGTTCATTTTTAAGCATCAAAAACACTACGGAGAAAGCTTTTAACAAGTCTTTATCCTTTGGTATCATCAGTGAAATTCTTCCAGCAAGTTGCTTTTGACTTGCAGTTTGCATCCTGTAACTGCATGTTTGGTTTCTATTCTATCTTCGTTCTGACTTCACAGATTACCTCTAAAAGGGGAACTTAAACACGTTATTCAGCTGTGTTAATTTTAGAGATGCTAGATAGCAAATAAAGCACCGTACTGTACCATTTTTATACTCCTGAATTTTATCGATCATCAGGTCCCCTTCTTTCAGCTTCTTGGCCCATTTCTCTGTAAGGACAAGAGACTTCAGTTACCCGAATGAGCCCGGGGATGGCTTGCAGAACACAGGGGTGCAAGGAGGTGCAGCCTCCTCACCTGAGAGCACCTTCAGGGACTCCTTGCACGAGTCCCTCAACGCTAGAGTCTGCTTGAGCTGCTCCGTGCCATAAACGCCCTTCAGCTCGGCCCAGAACTCTTTCATTTCTCTCTCAACGAGCGTTATTTCGTCCTCTGCCTTTACGTTAGACATGGTCACGAGGCAGCGGCTGCGATGACCGGCACGGGGGATGGAGGGCTGATGGCACGGCGCCGCTGCGGGCCGCAGCCGGGCTCCTCCGCCGGGCCACAGCCGCCTTCAAACGGCCGCCGCCTTCCCGCCCGGCCAACGGCCGCTCTCCCACTGGCCGCCGCTCTCGCCCGCCTCGCAACAAGCCCGCCGCTGATTGGCTCAAGCCGCAGTCGCCCGTTGGGAGCCGCCGGGGCGGTAAGGGCTGTGAGGAGCCGGCCCCGCCCCGCCGCACGGAGCCCGTTCGGGCGGAGCCGCCCCGTCAGGGCACGCCGAGGGGGCAGTGACGAGTCGCTAGGGCTCCGAGACTGCCTTGGCTATTCCGCATCGCGTCCCCGGGGCGGCTCTGCTGTGAGGCGTGGGCTGGAGCTCTCCCAGACGGCCTGCAGCTGCCCGAGCAGCCTCAGGAGCGCGGCGCGGCAGTCCGGCCTGCAGCACTGCCCTTCCGCCTCGCACCCTGGGACACCGCAGGGCTGGGACAGGCAGCAGCTGTGACCACAGGTGTCAGCCCTCAGCTCGTCAGGCAGGCTGCTCATCGTTTGCGACCATAGCTAACGAATTGCTAGCTTCAGCTTACTAAAGTGTTACTCAGGTGATCTCACAACAACATAGACATAGCTTTGATGATTGCTCTGAAACCATTAATTATTCTAGTAATTTCCTCAACTACTACTAACGAAGAATGATTAGATGAAGGTGGCTGACCAAGGGAAAGCAGCTGGTTCACATTAGCATTTGCCTAAACTTCCCTGGGTCAGCTCAGCCCCAGAGCAGACCGACCTTCGCTAGGGCAGTACAGGGCTGATGAGCACTGCTGGAAGGCCTGGAATGTGGAAAGAAAGTAAGAGCTTCCTAAATGCTTCTCTTAAATATATAATTAGGATATGTATTCTCAGGGGTTCTATTTGGAAAATGTTCACGCCTAAGAAAATAGTTGCTGTTGTATATAGTGTTTACTTGTGAACTGACTAAATTGCTAGTTAATCCTTGTAGCTGGTCCAGTACAAATGAAAACACTGATGTGGAAATCAATGTTATTGTTCAATTAACTAAACATAATGTAGCAGAAAGCTAGGCCCAGTACATAGGCCTCCATTAACAGTGTTTTAGAAAATGTTTACTTTGATGGTTTTTCCTTCCCTTGCAAACATTTGCTTAGCAACGTCTGATAGGGGTTATGTAACGCTTGCTCTGATGTGTAGGTGTAAAGGAGGTGTAAACATTTTGTCCTCCCCTCTGTGGCTCATCAGCATGATTTTTGGTTCTATATTATTACCAAGAACATGCATAGTCTCTGTTTTTATGTGTCTTGGAAAATAAAGGGAGAAGCTACCAATAAATTAAAAACTCTTTATGTGAACAGATCTGATTGTAAAGGGTTATGCATTGCACAAAGAGCTCATTTGCTCATGTAAAGACCAAGCCCTGGTCTTGGATTGTGTAAAGATCACAAACAAGTCAAAAGCTTTGATTAAAAACTTAATTGCACATGCTTCCTGACTATTTTAAACAGATCACTAGCTTTTCTTACATTTCCACTTGCTTAAATACAGCAAATAGTTTTATTTCTTATATATCTCAAATGACTTAAAAAGACTAGGTGTATTACAGATGCATTTTTCAGTGCTTTGTGTAGAAAAGCAGGGAGTAAAAGCCTGGAAGTAGTTCTCCACTGCTGGAGTTGAAACAAGTTCTTAAATACAGTTTTTACACACATGTTTCTCCATCTTTTCTTTTCTGGTCGCTGGAGCTAAGAAGAGCTTTAGTATCAGACTTTTATAGGTTGCCTAACATCACATGCAGGACAGCAGATGACTCAAGTCAGCTGTTGATTGCCTGCAAAATGAGGCAGGAATGAGAGTGCTTCCAGGCACGAGGAGAACATTGCCTAAACTGTCTCTCTCACAGAAACCTTCTCACCTGTTCCAAAAGCTCCATGCTTGCTGTTTTTGTCGATTGTGGATTTATTTATTTTTAAAATGTTTTTTGTAAATATGACTGTATATCTAAGATGTACATGCTGCTGAAACAGGCAGAAGGAATAGGAGAAAATTAAAGCTTATGTTTGCTGTTAGCTGTTAACAGCATAATTCTGTCTTGATTATGTCTAAGGTGCTTATCTGTCTGTTTAAGCAGAAAGATAATTAGCAGCGTATGAATCAGCAGCAAAATATTTGCAATGGAAATTAATATCAGGACATTGGTATTAAAAGAGGGTACTTTACTGAGGTGTTGCCAAGACATGCTTTCCAAGATAACATCTACCAAGTTTTTGGGGCAGCTACGTGTGCCTGAATGGTTCTGTCTGAGATGGAGGGTTCAGCCTGAGCGGATGTAGCACTGTCCCAGTGCTAACCAGGGGTGGACTTTTTAATATTCAGAAATAATGCAAACATGCGGGACCATTTCAGTAACTTTTTTGCATGTCTTGTACAGGAGAGATTGGAAGGTGACCTCTTCTATTAGTTGGTGGTCTCTCCTGAGGACGTTGCATTGTATCTTGATGGAAACTTATTGCAAAATATTTTTTCCTAATAGATCAATAATTATTTACCTCATTGTGGTTGCTGTCTTAAATAAGTGTTATAAATAAGACAGCTGTTACTCAGTCACCGACTTGATATTTACATGAATACTTAGAGCTAATTATTCATAAACTAGACCGAAAAGCAGATGAAAGCTTCAGATTCTCCACTTCTTTTACACGCTAAACCCAGATACGTACAAAAGAGTGATTTTTGTCGTCGTTATAAATTCTAGTGATCTTTAAAGGAGAGATGGTTTAAATTTGTAGCAAAGGGGCATTTCCTCCAGTGCTAACATGTAAAAAGCTGTGTGGGAAAGACATTTCTGAACAAAACGTGTATTGGGAAAGTTAGTTCCCACCAGATCATTTGCGTGGCAGTCCCCATGCTGGGCACCCTGAAGAGCTCTAAGCTGTAGGGCTTGGCAAGAGACAAACCTCCCCAAAGATCTGCAGCTAGAAAGCTAGGAAATGTTTATATTGAAGTATCCTGAAATTTTGTTTTTAAGAAGGTTTTCTCTGAAATCAAGGGACACGTATCGAAGTGGGTATTCAATCAATGTATGGAAAAGTATTTTAGTAGTTATTTCAGAAATAGTCGGTGGAATTTTATCTTTTTTTTAACTTTAAGGTCTTCTACGTGGCTCAATGCAAGTGATAGCAATAAACAGTATAGGATTTACATCTACTAAGAGGTTTCTAAAAGCAGACTATTAATAGCTAGGTAAAGGTGAGACTGTGTCAGAAGAGAGGTCTCCTAAGGCAATTCAATTATCACGCCTTATTTGTTGATTCTGCTTTGTGTTTCCGTGTGACTTCCCTGACTACACATCATCACGCCGCGTTAAGCCGTTAAGTCTCTCCTCAGCAAAGGCAGCGAGGCAGTCCGCATCTCTGTTGGTGCGGCTTGTGGTGTTTAGCCTGGGTGCCGTGCAGAAAGTGGCAGGGAAGTGCTTGGAGACTGTGCACAGCTGCTTTTGTTTTCTGATCGTGGCTGTTTCAGAAGCACAGGTTACCTTGAATGGAAGATAGGCCTGAATAGTGCAGCCAGGTACAGAACTCTACTTGTTCCCTTGCATAGGACTGCCTGACAGACAATGGTATCATCAGACTTTTGGCATTCATTTAATCTCTGGGAAGAGTGTTTCTTAGGTAGCCACCTCACAGGTGAACACGATCTTTTCCTATGCAGTTATTACTATTAAAGTTGCTAGGTCTGATGTGCTAATACATTATTTGCTGTGTACTCTTAAAATCCCAGTGTCTGGAAGAATTTCCACCTCCTTGTGGCCATTCATCCAGAGGAAGCCAAGGTCTTCCCTTGGGAATACTGCAGGAAAACACTCCCAGTCACCTGTTTGGCAAAACAGGTCGTGTTTCTGCTGGGCTGGCCACCAAGAAGGGGGCTGCAGTAGGTCAGGCTTCAGCTCCTCCTGGCAGAGGTGTGCGGCACCCCCATGGTGTAAGCAACATGAAAGGCTGGTGATGCTGAGTGAGATGATTCTGAGACAAAGCTTCATCTGCAGTGTGCCCTGATTAACGTGGCCTCTTGTACAAAGGAAACAGTTGCTTTTTTGTGCTTTGAGAAAACTGCTGCTTTAAGAGTGAATCTAGTGTCCAACAGAATCATTAATGTATGGATGATGGCTGTATTTTCCATGGCTTAAAATGTGTTGTGCACAAGCAGTATGGTCACCAAATTCAGTTTCAAACTGAAATGAACAGCTTTAATGACAGTTCTGCAGAGACCAATCCTTTGTGTATTCTTTCTGTCCTTTATAGAGGCAACACTTAATGAAGTATACACACTACTAATGTCCATCCTGCAGAGAAATGAACTGTGAAAAAATTCAAGCAAACAGGTTCCAACTGTTCATACAAAGGATTGCATAAGTCACTCATTGTGTTTCCACAAAACTTTCCCCACAATTTGCTGCTGATCAGCATGTACTTCACTTAGTTTCCTCCAATTAAAATTTGCAAACAGAAAAGCTTTCCAGTGCTAACAGACTCATGTGCTTTCCTGGAGATTTGGAACCACGTGTTCCAGGAATGGCTGGGTACACCCCACCGATATGATATAAAGGCAATGTCAGTCACCTTCTCTCACCTTTTAATAGCTCCCTTCCATGGTTCTCATTCACCCTAGAAACTTAAGATTAAAGGAACTTTGCTATATTTCAAGTACAGTCTAACCAATTAAGATGGATCTCCTTCATAGCAATGGCGTGCTTATCATTCAGCATTTACAGAGGGACTACAGAGCTTACCAGGATTTCCTTAATTTTATGTCACATGTTGGAGATCCTCGTAATATATTCTCAATTTATTTTCCTCTCTGGTTTCAACTCAACCAAATGGTTGGTACTAAAATGATATGGGTGGCTGTCATTGGTGATTGGTTCAACCTCATATTTAAATGGTAAGAAGTTGTGTTTATTGTAAAATTTGCTATTTCTAATGATAGTTACTGTATGTTCCTCAAGTTTAGAAAACATTCTGCAAATGGTGTAGTGGCAGACTATTCCTTGTACTTATAAACTGAAGTTATTTAAGATGTGTTTGAAATTAAATTTTGATAAGACAAGAAGAACCTATAGCACTGTTATGGAATAATTTTGGTGGCAGAGCTCTTTGTATTCATTGTAATTTTATTTATCATGCTTGTGGAGGTGTTATATAAAAATATTTTTATTGCATCTTTGCTTCATTTTAATTTATTTTTTTTATTAGGATTTTATTTGGTCATCGTCCGTACTGGTGGGTGCACGAAACAGTGATTTATCCCAATCAGTCAAGCCCATGCCTTGAACAGTTTCCTATAACATGTGAAACCGGACCAGGTAAGAAATGTTGGAGGTCACATTTATACATTTAATACAGTGTTTTTTTGGAGGGGGGAGATGATGTGACTTATGGTGATTCTGTATGATGTAGAAATTTTGACGTGGCCTATGCACATGTAACTTGTACACTGTATGCTACGGTGTACAACCCCCTAAGGGGGGTTCTGGTGTTTATAGAAACACGATGTCAGAATAACAGCTCAGGTTTCAGCATGAGTATTTGTTAAATTAGGCTTATGGCTACTCAAATTGGTGGAGGTGTATTTAACCACAAGTAGCTGAGGTATGCCATAACTTGAGGAATATGACAGAAGTACAGCAGTTTGACACATTCCCTGTAAGCATGTTCCCACAGGAGAATACACACTACTCAAATTTGTCATCTCATATTTTTTAATACTTCTTGGACTCTTTGGGGAAAAAAAATATGGGCAACTAAATCTGTACAAATATGACAATGTTGTAAATACATTAGTATTCAACTAACAACTAGATGCTCTATTTTTTAATCATAATCGAAGTCATGGAAAAATACTATGCTTTCTGGTCAAGATACCAGCTCACCCCAGTATGGGTAAGCTGTTACCTACTTGATTTCTGGCAAATATCCTGGACTCCGTATAGATGAGTCTTCTGAAAAAATCAAAAAATTAAACTTTTGAGATGTAGCTGACGACATCCTTTCCCCCCCCCCCCCACTGTGGTGCTTTAACCCCAGGGGGGAAAAAAACCCTGTGGATGTTAACTAAGTTAACATCCCAGCCAGACCCAGTACACCCCCTAAATGATTAGATGCCCAACTGACAATAGGTATTTTATTTATGCCAAAGTTATAGTTGTCATTTTTAGCTTGAACTCCTTGTTGTTTTTATTAGGAAGCCCATCTGGGCATGCCATGGGATCCTCCTGTGTCTGGTATGTAATGGTAACAGCAGCACTTAGCTACACAGTAAAGTGGAAGGATAAATCAGCAGGTACCCTACGCAGGTCAGCATCTCTCTGTTACTGTAATTCATTCTGATGTTTATTTGCATGTTATGTTTTTAATGAGCTTATTTTAACCACATAATCAGTCAGTTTTATCCAATTTGTAAAAACAAGCAAACAAAAAAACTTTATTATGATTTACTTCAACTGAACTCAAAGAATATTGCATTCCTGTATGTTGCTGTTTATTAACTTACGGTTATTGCATCACAGTATCTGTGAATCAGCTCCTGTTAAAGACTGTCAGGTCTTTTGTGTCAGATATTTTGAATTATGTTAAATGTTTTTACATGTTTTATCTTCTGGTTAGTACATAAATTTACTGCTTTGATCATAGTCATTCTTGATCCATTTAAAATGAAACATGTAATACTGGCAGAGTTCAGTGTACCATGTTATTCAGCTCTGTGGGGAAGCCTTTTAATTACTTTGATGGTTTTACTTTCCAAGCTTTATGAGGTTGTTCCCATGTTATGTGGATTTTGTCACCAAATTAATGACCTTTTGCGTTTAAATATGCTGCCGTGATGCTAAATATGTTCTAGGTACTAGTGCTAATTTAACTTGCCACTGATACCTTTTGTCACTGGATGTAGCTGCAAGAACAACCTCTCTTGCAATTATTTTAGTACTGACTTTATTCTTTGATCCTATGATTCTAAACTTTTCCACCTGTAAACCTCTGCTTGGGAAAAATAAGAGCCCAATACAACTGGGCCTGTTGTAAATTACTATGTGAAATATCTTAATTTTTAAGCATCTTCCTTTTTCCTTTCAGACTGACACGGTCATTACTCTGGAGTATTTTTTGGATTATCCAGATCAGTGTGTGCATCTCAAGAGTATTCATAGCAACACATTTCCCTCATCAAGTTATTCTTGGAGTTTTTGCTGGTAATGTTGCTAATTTTACTATTTTTTTTTCATTATATATGCAAAATCCAAACATCCTGAAGTACAATAAGTTAAAGAGATTTTCAGTAGTGCTATTCAACTTGCAGCTGCAGTGGTGCTCTGCACTCTGGAAGATCAAGGTTTGCTGACAGTCTGTCTTGTAATTGCCTTCCGTACTTGCAAGGCAGTACAGATCTGATGTCTGTGACTCACCCAGGAAGTGAGCCCTGCTCCAGATGATGGCCAACTCTGACTGCATTATCACCACAGGCAATTAAGTATGTGGGGGTGGTGTTTTTTTTATTATTATGATTGAGTTATTTGTGTGTTTCCTATTGGTATCTAGCATGTTCAAATGATGAACAGTTTCTCTGCTATCTCTCAGATCTGGAGGAGGGTGACCAGAGCATGGAGTAGGGGCTGCCTGCTCCCATTCTCTTTAACGCATGCAGAGAAGGCTGTGCAGCACTGGTAGCAGCTTGCAGTCCAGCTGTCCCTTTTCACAACCAGGATAAAATGAATACGGAAGAGCATAGTTGCGTTCTGTGGCTTTTCCTTCAACACTCAAAGCCTGCATGGGAACTGGTATTGAAAGCTGCATTGCTGAGGCCAGCCTTTGAGTGGAGGACTCTTCTAGAAGAGGAATGTTTAGTTTACATCCCATATTTGATAGGTTGTCATCTGAGAGATACAGTCAAGCCTAAGGCATATCTCAGATATAAAAAAAAAAAAATGCAGCATTTGGCATTTAATGTTTTTTCATTTTCAAATTATCAGGTATGAGTGTGAGATTTTTGTGAGTGTGTGCACCACAGGACTGGTAAATATACATATGTATATTTGCATATATGTATATTTTGTCTTCAAAAGTCAAATGCTACAGGGGCAGTGTAAAAAGTGCTTCTTCAACATGTGTGTTGTTCCGTGTAACACTCACTGACTTTCTAATCCACAGGCATCCTTGTGGCAGAAGCATTTGAGCATGCCCCTGCTATTCAGACTGCAAGCCTGAGAATGTATATCAAGACAAACTTGTTTCTTTTCATCTTTGCCCTTGGGTTTTACCTAGTCCTCAAGCTTCTTGATATTGACTTGCTATGGTCTGTTCCAAAGGCCAAGAAGTGGTGTGCCAATCCAGACTGGATAAACATCGACACTACTCCATTTGCTGGACTGGTGAGGAATTTAGGTGCACTCTTTGGCTTAGGTCTTGGTATTAATTCTGAAATGTTCATCACAAGTTGTAAAGGTAAAAATAGCTGTAAGATAAGTTTCCGCATATTGTGTATAGCTGCTTCTTTAGCAACACTGCAGCTGTATAATGTTGTTAAGATACCTACTCATACTGAGTGTTTGTTCTACATTCTCTCTTTTTGTAAGAGTGCAGCTATGCCTCTGACTGTAGTTGCCTTGGTTCCATACTGTGTCCACTCACTAATGAGGACAACTGAAAAGAAACTTAATTAGATAAGGTTTTGAAATGGTTGGCAATGTAAGGATGGATATGAGCTGTTCAAGAACCCTCTACAAAGACAGTTCTGCTAACTCGTTTTAACCAAGGGAGATGCCACTGCATCTTTGATGTGCTCCTGGTAAGTAGCCAGCGTATCTAACATCTGCATGTTCAAGAGTGACTTTGGCGGCTCAAAATCATTAAGTAGTTGCTGACTTTATTCTTAGAAATATTGCAATGAAGGATACTGCAGTATGGTTTTCTAACAATACTCTGAGTCATGCTGAAGTTTTAAAGTATAATTGAATAGTTTTGTTTAGCTACTTGGTGGACTTCTAGTTCTGTCCACAAACTAGATGGTGCTTCAGTTGTATATAGTGATATTCAATATCTAATTTTTTATAGAGATATTGTCTGCTAAACTGCTAGCTAAGGGTGTGACAGTATTACACCACCTACAGCTGTACAGCTGGCCCTATGCACTGTGAAAAGGCCAACATATTTATAAGAAAAGCTTTCTATAGGTTGAACCAATTGAGCTTCCTGAGCAAAACAGTTTCTGATTAAGCCAGATGAGGAAAAACATTTAAATTTGTCTCAATTTGACTCTGTGGAATATATTATTGCATTACTGTGATTTTGTCATTTTTACTTTTTAAAAATGTCATATAAATCATGAATGCTAATGATTACACCTTTGAAAATGCGTATGTATGACACAGAAAATATTTGAGTCCTCTACTACATGGAGCAACAAATGAAGTTAGTTATCAATCATGAAATAATCTTGGCATATATCCCTCAAGATTGTTGTTCATGCTTTTGTACTGCAAAAGTAAATTAGGCTAATTCTCTCTGTTTGAGAGTCACAAGCCTGAATCAGTTAGTGATTGTGTAAATCCAGAAAATGAAATTGCAGAGTAAATCAGTGCAAGTTTATATTCTTGTATGCTTAGTTTATTTAAGCACAGAAGTAACTAATATTTTAAATATATTTGTTACATAAAACCAATGTTCTAAATATATATATGGTCAGATACTTTCCCTTTTTATTCATTATTTAGCACCTATTGTTGCATATTCCCTTTCAGTGTACAATCTCTAAGCGTTACTTCCCTTATAATATTGAGTGTACATGCAACGTCAGGTTATAATATCGGTAATTAGGGCTGTCTATGTGCTATCTGGTAACAATAAGGCTCAGAAGATGTAAGCATGCTATTGCTTTTAGACTTCCAGTTAGCGCTGGGATGACAGAAATGTGAAGAATCTCATTTAATTAGGAAAACAAAATGAATAATTTTGAGTTGGCCCTTGGGAATGCACATGATACAAATTACAGAAGCAAAGATAGAATCATTTAGGTTGGAAACAACCTTTAACATCATCTAGTCCGATCTTCAACCTAGCAGTGTCAACATGAAACAGGCTCTAATGATTAAAACAGACAGACAATAACGCAGCTTCCTTACTCATTTTCAGTTAAGGATTAAAAAAAAAAAAAAAGGCTTCTTTAGGAAAAATAGCACTTTGATGTTGATTATGTGATTTCAGTAGGTTCTGATAAAGGAATGCTACTACTGAAACTGTGTGAAAGCTAAAATTGTTCTGGTTTTTTTTGCTGCCTGGAATTAAGAGATGGATCCTAATGAAGTTTTCACCCTTCCAGCTTTATTCAAGTTTCAGCAGTCGGTACAGTTGCACAGTTTAAAAAACTCCATTATGTCATGACTTGTTACAAAGTGGGAAAACCGCCCCACCACCCCCTGTAAGTTGCAGAATGACTTTGCCAGTAACAATCTATTGTTGCAAATCAAGATTTAAGTTTTAGTACTGTAATTTAGACTTTGTCTCCAAGTTCCCAGTTCCTAAAGGAAAGAGGCCCAAGTCCAGCAGACAATACCCAGTAACATATTCCAGAGAAATGTGCAGTAGACCTTAAAACAAACTGTTCCAGATACAAGCTTCTGTCAGAAGGTAATTCCTGATCTTTGTTATTCTTGAATGAACTGTTGCTGTATTTATCAATTCTGCTTGATATAAACAAGTAGCTAATTAAGGCTATTTTTATTTATTTATTTTTACTTTTGCTGAATATACCTATGGTATCTAAAAATATTTCCCAAAGGCATTCTCATGCCTTCTGAAAAACACAGAAAAACATACTATCCATCACCATCTCAACAGAAGTGATTTAAAGAATTGTGCTGATTAACTGTAAGATTTTGCATTGATTTAACTAAAGCATTTAATCATATTTAAAATCTATTTGACACCTTTGAGTAGTGAGAGCAGGAGAACCGAGCCTTAGCAGTTTCTCTTCCTCCTTTTGATTTTTCTTTCCTCACTATTGTGGGGCTGCTGCCTTCTTCTGAGTACTTACTGGTTTTATTGGAAGGGTTACTGGTATGTCAAGCTGAGGGCTATGTGGGTTAGCACTGCACGCAGTGGAAGCCCAGCCTCCCCCAACAACACAGCTGAAGTAGACATGGTATGAAGTGGTGGCAAGGGTCAAAGTTCTGCACCCAGAGGAAGGGTAGCTGTTGTAATCCTCTGCAGAGCCGAACTTTAGGAGATGTTTGAACTGTTCAATAATACCACATCATGGTTTGGATTGTTCTTCTATTCATACAGCTCACCTAGAGAGAAGTGGCAGCTTCCAGAACACCAGACTGGAGTCTTCCTTTATTGCTAGTTTTGGAAGGACAGGACTGTGCAGTCTGACTGTGGGTGGTGGCAATTCCCCAGCTCAGCAAAGATCTTCTCATTTTGGGGCTTGCTTTCCTTTTCACTTAGCAGTGGGCTAAGCTGCTTCCTGCATACATCAGCCTACGCTTAGTCCCCTGCAGGTGCCTGACCCAGAAAGCTACATACATTTAAGGTACCGTATAACTCTGTATCACAGAGTACTTTGTGATACAAAGGGGTACCAGCATACGGGTACCTCCTGCAGACTATTTGTTTAGAGGAAAAAAAAATCTTTGAAATTTAGTATCACAGCAGTTCAGCTAATTGGGGCTCCAGTGGTAACAAGCTTATAATACGCTCCTTCCATGGCCATCAGTTCATCGTGGGTGCCCCTTTCGATGATGGTTCCTTGCGACATCACAGCGATGATGTCAGCATTCTGGATTGTAGACAAGCGGTGGGCAATGACAATGCAGGTACGCCCTTCTCTGGCCTTATCCAGCGCAGCTTGTACAGTCTGAAGGCAACAAAGTGGGAATGGCAAATCAAGTTGGGGCTCAGAGCTGGAGAAAGCTGATTGTTTCAAACTCATTAACTATATTGTGCAATACTTTTACAAGAGACTACAAAGCTACATTGAAGGTTATGTTATTGGTGTGCTTATCTGGGTTGTGAACTTAATCTAGTAGCAGTACAAAGAAGGAAAAAGATAAATATACAAAGGAGTAGAAATTAAATGGTAAGGAAGACGTTTTTCAGCTGTCATGCTGAATATTAGCTCAACCTGGATATGCTTCTAAATTTCCACCATTTCTCTAATCTGAGTGTAACCAAGCCATGCAAGCTATTGCCCAAGCTCTTAGGCCCCACACTGTTTGTTGTTTTCTGTGCAGAAGCTGTATTTATGAAAGATTCCCACTGAATGCTTTGAAACCCAGGGAATTAATATGTACAGTACTTTAAAAGTGCTGCCTCTCATCAGCAGTCTAAGAGCCTCTGTAGCTTGCTGTTGTTTTTATAGCAATGCTTCTAGATCTTTCAAAAAGAGCGTTAAAGGTATAAGTGCTGAATTAACAATGGTGAATACTTTTGCGGTGATGTGGTCTTTGTACAGCAGGATGTCTCTGAAGAACAGAAAAAAGGTACTGTACACTCTAAGGCATTGCATTAACTTTCCCTTATTTCTGATCACTGCAACCTTACCTTTTCACTTTCTGTATCTAAGGCAGATGTAGCTTCATCCAGTAATAAAATTTTAGGATCTCGTATGATGGCCCTCGCTATAGCGATGCGTTGCTTTTGCCCACGAGACAGCTGGGATCCTTGTGCCCCAACATTAGTTTCATATTTCTGAAAAACATACGAAAATGGAGATTTTTATCTAGGTGTAAACAATACGTAAGTACACAAACTGAAGGAGCAGCAGGCGAGGCAAGAGCTCTGGCCATTGCTGTCTCCTCCTTAAAGAAGCCAGCAAGGCAGAAATACTCTGGAAATAATATGGTGGTGTTCAGGGAGACATCTTTGAACCATGCATTTTAGTATGCTGACAGGCCTGGAACCAAATTTAATGGTAAGACGATGGCTGATTTGTCTGATGCAAAAGATCCCCCAACCTAGATTTGGGTATGAGGCTAAAAGTGATTGAAGGGCTCATTGGACGAGTGCTTTGTTTGGGTGCCTAAATTGTATTCATATCTTTTGTATTCTTACAGTTTATGTCAATATCATTTCTGTGTATTTGAATACTTCCTAAGTGAACATGAGCAGCTAGCTTCAAATATTTTGATCTAGGGCATCATGCCCTAATTGCAAGGCAACACTCCCACAGCTGGGAATAGGAGCTATATTCCCTGACTCAGTATAATGCTATGACTGCTGAACTGTGCTTCCTCTTCTTTCTTGTCAGTTGGCAAGAAAATCTTCCATTTTCTCCTAATTCAGAATTATAAGTGTTATTTTCAGTTTTGTAAATATTTGCCTATTGAGTAAGAACACAGGGACAGCTCACACCCCAGCTCTCAGGAACAAAAGGAGGTGTCTTTGTTCATACTGGTCTAGTTGTAAAAGCAAGACAAAAATAATTCACTTCAGCAACTGTAACTGGGTTTGGTGAGCCTCCCTGCAGTGAACGCTGAGCAGCCTGTCCCAGTCCCACAGCCAAGCCTCAGGTGTACTTACTTCAGGAAGTGACATGACAAAGTCATGCAGCTGAGCCTTCTGGGCTGCTTCTATGACTTTTTCCATCATTGTGTCTTTGCTGTTACTGCCATATTTAATATTATCAGCAATGCTGCAGTCAAATAGCACAGGCTCCTGGGACACCACTCCAATTTTTGATCTAAGAAACTGTACGTTTACTTTCTTGGTGTCATGTCCATCTATTAACTAGCAGGAAAAAAGAGAAAGCATGAAATATAATTCCAAAACAATCTGCAAAACCCAAATAGTTTACAGCAGAACTAAATGATTTAGCCATATTACTTGTACTTTAGTAATAAGCAATTTAGTAAGAATCTGCTTACTCTTCTTTTTGTGTGATGAATATTTTCTGTGTCTGTGATCCAACCAAATGCTAAACCATTTGCTTCATCTTAATTCCAACTAAATTATTTAACTGCTTAAGGTTAGGAACATGGTTTGTTGCTTTGCTGGCATAGTGATCACAAGACTCATTTATTGCAAGTATCTCAGACTGGATGATTAAGTAAGTATTTACATGAGAAAACATTATAAAGGCTTTTTAAGCTATCAGTAAGTGAATAACTGGAAGATAAACCTAGACAAATACAACCCACAACGAAGCTGCACATTGGGGCTATATATTTATTGATATTCCAGACTCCTTGTTGCTTCAGTCAGGCTTGATTCTGGCTTGTGCTCCCACAGTGTCAACCACACATTACATGTTCCATACAGGAGCTACCACAGTGAGTGCCTGCAGCCTACATAACGCGAGAGGGCACCTGAGGTTTGCAGTATTCTTATTTTGCCTTAATACATTTGAGTTGATACTCAGGGAGTTGTCTGAACAGTCTTCATTTGTCCAAGGAGCTGAAACCCCAAACTGCACATTGGCGAGGTTGCACAGTAGGACACATTCAGAGGAGTCCTTGTAGCACTGCTGGAAACAACAGTACACAAATTGTGCTTGCTTTGCTTACCACGCTTCCCTTCTCAGGGTCATAGAAACGCTCCAGAAGCTGGACGCTGGTGCTCTTTCCACAGCCGCTACTTCCAACAAATGCCAAAGTCTGGCCAGGCTTCACAGCTACAGAGAGTCCTTTCAGGACCTGAATATCAGGCCGAGAAGGGTATGTGAATTTACAGTTAAGAAATTCAATGCTTCCCTTGAAATCATCCTAGAGAAAAAAGAAGACACTGCAATGAGTTCAAGCTTGAAACTGAGTCATAAAGTACAAAATAACTCTTCCTCTAATTCCATTCTTGCATCTGTCATTTAAAACGTGATATTTAGTGCTTATGAAATTAGCCCGGAAAGAAGGATTAGAAATTACTGGTGTAGCTGTTCTACAGATGGTCATTAGTCATCACACTATTGCTCTACTGACATGGCCCTGTACTACACCAGCCAAAGGCACCAATTGGAAGTGGGATCACCTGGCAAATTGGTTATTTATTTTAATACAGATACTGTTCAAATCCAAATTTAGTGATCATGCAAACACATCTGTTTAAAATGCTTAAAAAAATCAACTGAACTTTGTAATATTAAAAACAGGAAATCTGTCAATTTTCCAACTTTCTCAGAACTGAAAACTTAGTAAATTCTGAAAAGAATCAAGATACTCTATTTTTATCATCTGAGCAAAGTATTTAATATGCTCGTGACAATTCTTTTAAACATTCCTTAATTCTGAAAAAAGCTAAATCAAAGTTAGTTTTTTGAATTTGCAGAATCTGACTTTTCCATTGGAAAAAAATAAAGCATTTTAATTTTGTTTCATTCCAAGATGACTCTCCTTCTCAAAAACAACCTAAAGTTTTTGATCTAAACTTAAAAAAAAAAAAAATTACAAGGTAGTTATAATTGGTTTTATATGTGAACTTTGGAACAGAATGCACAAGCATGCTATTCTGTGAATCATCCCAATTTCTCCTTTTCTAATTCACAGGAGTTTTACCAAACAAATTCCTAACAGGAATTTGTATTAGGAATTTGTTCCAAACAAATTCCCAATCCTCGTTGCTTTTTAAATTGTTACTGCAACTTCAATGCTTACATTGAGCTGAGCAACATCTGAAATTACTCATCTGTCTCCACTCTTACCCATTTTTCCCCTTTTTCACTGTAAACACTGATTTCAGGAACCCGATCAATGAGTTGAAAAAAACGTGCGGCAGATGTTTTGGCTTTGGCATAGTTCGGGGTGTAGGATGAAGCTCTTCCCAAAGCAGTCCCACTGGTCACAATAGCAGAGATCACCCTGCAGGAAGGAGATAACACGGTCATTCGTGGGAAGCTGTAGGGAAACTGCATGCTCCACCCAGACCAGCACTGCTGGAGAGGAGCCTGGGTCTGGCTCCAGGCAGGCTCCTACCTGAAGACAAAGCTGTAATGGAGTCCTTCGGTGTCAACCAGAAACCCTCCGTATCTGTAAGAGACTGAGTTGGCAATGAACACTATGCTCTGGGCAAAGCCAAAGGAGATTCCATAAACGTTTGCTTTTTTGATTGCAGCTCTGTAGGGCATATCCAGGTTCTTCTCAAAAGTGTCAATAAACATTTTCTCTTTCCCTATCCCAGCTACAGTCCTGATGTTAGAGAGAGCTTCACTGGAAATCTGGAAGAGAAAAAACAATTATGAGTAAGATTTCCTAATTTTTATTGGAAAAGTAGTGCTCCTCTTTCACAAATGCAGGGCGTTAATTGCACATAAGTTTATTCAAATATGATAGAGATTGGCCAAATATTGGCCAGCCCAGAGAGAAACTTTACATCAACCGGTTCTCTACTACCATCCTCAGTAGCAATGCTCTGCTCCATTAAAGCTAAGTTACTGTAAGCATGCTTACAAAATCAGGCATGTGCGCTACTTGTGACTTTTTCACATAGTGAGAATAGATGTGTCCAGCACTATTATTTCCTTGATAGCATGTATTTATGAATCATGTATATTTCAATTATATTACTTATTTTACTTATACCAGTAATCAGGGAAAAAGGTACCGGGGTTGCTATCCCCAACTTCTGTTTCATAAATTAAAAGCACTTGAACGTGCTCTTTCCGTTCCATCTCAACCCTTACTGTTTCTCTTATGTCCAAACAAGCCTGATGCAATGGAACATATAAAGGGAAGGTGATATTTTTACTCTAATACCAGTGACGTGAGGATTTTGCCTTGCACGTAGACAGAAAGTAAGCAAATGCTTGTCTATGTACAAAGAAAATGTAACATGGGAAACTGTGAGATAATCCCCATGATCCTTCCCTAATTGGAAACCTCTCTGCAGCCTTAACTAATCCTAGGCTTTCTATTATACTTGTTTCCAGTTAAAATTTGAGATTCTATCCCCAAAATAGCACTACAGTTTCATCTATAGGAATAAATTTACAGTTTGTTTGAGCCAAGTTTTACTGTATTTATCGCAGGTAATTTTATTCAGAAGTTAGTTTAATAACACTATGGTTTGTCTGGAGTTTGAGAGTCATTTCAGGGTGTGACCCTTCCCTATGTATACAGCTTATGGCTGTTTTCAGAACAGACAAAGAGATACAAATATAAATCATTACAAAGTATTCCATTTAATTTCAGGGTATTTTTTTCTGACCAAATCTAAGGGTCAGATCTGTTGTATTATCACATAATGTGAAGATTAGTACGATAAGTACGGTGAATTTGATTGTTCAGACTGGACTCTTCCATGTCTAGCAGTCACTATGGATGACTTTTTCACATTGCCTGTCTTCTAACTCCCCTGTATTTATGATGCAGTTTGGTTTCTGCACTGTTGAACTAGGTGTATTCAGAAGGGATCAGCTCTGAGTGATGTACCAGAACTCAGGGGCCCTGAACTCAACTCCAAGTTGTGTGTTTTAAAGGCAGCAGGCCTGCCCACATTACACACAGTAAATATTTTTGTACCTAGAGCATTCCCAGTGGCATTTCTGTATTTTTACAAACTGAAATTTTGCAACTTATTTGCAAAAAAAATGTAAGTAAGTTGCATTACATTTGAAGTGCTGACAGTACCAAATTCCCTGGTTTTCAGCTGCAAAATATAAATTGACTGCAAATACAGGTTTTAAAAATTTTACCCGTCCAGTAGCTTCCAGAGCCTTCTTGTCCTGAGCAGCAAATCCTGTCAGCATTTTAGCCTGCACAGCTCCAGACAAGGCCAAAAAGGGCAGGAAACACATTATGACTAAACTCAGTTTCCAGCTGAAGTAGAAAGCAATAATGATGGCTACCCCGATATTGGTAAAGGAATTGACGATCATTCCTATCTGCGATCCAGTTGCCTTCAAAGAAAAAATAAAGATATGATTGACTTGTGCTCCATTAGTAACTTCAATAATCTTTAACTAATTCTTTCTATAAAACTTCAGAAATCTCTAAATGATATTAAAATATGCTCTGACGAGGCTTGCAGATGGTTTTTCTGAGTCTATGGAAATTCCTGCTGACAGGGGGGTTGGGAACCTCGTCTCTCATTTGCCTTCTAAATTCTTAAGACTTCCAGAATTAGCAGTTTTTAAAAACAAATCCACTTTCAGTCATGCTGAATCAGGCCAATTACTTGTAACAGAAACGTGTATGTTTCCTTCATTTCTAGAAAATGACTTGCACAGGGGCCCAGTAAAATGGTGTCTGACTTACATCTAACAAAGCATCAGTTCAGATAGATAGGGAGTGTGCTGGGAGCTCAGCATGATTTAATCCTCATCCCCTAAGGAACACAGCACATGGGGCTAGTGGTTCACTTTCCCAAATACTAAGTCACACTGAAATTGACTGTGTAGATCCCTGTTTTTAAGTGGACTCTCAGTTTAAATCAAAACTGTAGCAAACAGCAAGAACAATACGATGCCAAACACTTGAAAACATCACTGATGAACATTGCTAAAATATGAATCTGACGTTTTTGAAATAAACACCTAAACATTGTGGCAAAAAGCTAATTCATCTTCAGAAAAAAATGCATCAATGAAAGTTCTTGGATGTTCCTCCTGGTTCTACTTAGTATTAATTTCATTGATTTTTGTGGTTTTGTTTTGGTAATACAGACACAATGGTCAGTAAATGGTGATCCTAGTTGCACTTTCAGCTAAATACAGCAATAGTTGTTCCAAGTTCAGTCTATGATAAACAGAAAAAAGCTTAATTGGCTGACCAGCGACAGATCTGCACTGACTTTGCCTTTTGCATGCTAGTTAATGTCTGTGATGATGTGCCAAAGTAAGCGTATAGTAGACCTATATTACAGTAAAACTTTACTATAGTCACTGTGTATAGTAAAACAGTGCTTAAGGTCTTACCCCTTGGACCTGTGAGGCATCTGTTGCAAGTCTTGTGGTCAGGGCACCAGGGCTGTTCCTCCGGTCATCAAACCAGCCAATGTCTTGCCCTAGCATCGCCCGGAAACCAATTTTCCTTAAGCGTCTTGTAAGCAGCTCACCAGACTTGGCGAAGGTGTATCCCTGCGGTGCAAGACAATAAACAAAAATTTTGTATAGGAAGAGATACACACAGAGTAAGGGATCAGAAACAAATTCACTTACATTGCACTACTATTACCTGTAAAAACTGTGTAAAAAACGAAAGAAGTCCAATGAAGACAAAGAGCAGGCAGACACCATTGATCTGGGTTTTTTGTTCTTCTTCATCAAGAATGGAGAAGGTCTTTGAAAGAAACGCATGGTATAAAGAGGTGTCATTTAGGTACAAGTGAAGAAGGAAGGACAACACCAAAGGAATTCCCCAGCTGAGTCCAAGAGACAGAACCACATCTGGCCTCTGGCTCAAGGACAGGCAACCTGGGTGCATACTACTCTTCTCTGGCTAAGAGTCTGTCCAGAAGGAGAGAAGACAAAAGGAAATCTTATTCTGCTGCCTTTGGGCAGAAGTGTGTCTCCAGGAGGATAAGCATCTGTGTGTTCATCCCTGTTTCCAGAACCATTAATTCACAACTTCTTGTTGTCAAATGCAGAAGCCCAGCCTAGAACCAAAGCTGTAACACAGGGCTCTCCCTCACTCCTAGTAAATGCCCACTTCCCTAGGGTAAGCCTGGGTACAGCATACTGTTTTTTACTGGTGTTAAACAACAAATTTTTTATGTTCAGTGTCTACATAGATTGAGATTATTTGCTGTCCATGCATAGTTATAATCATCAATCGCATCCCTCTCCCCCCAGTATTGGCTGATAACCAGAATAGCAATAAAATAAATAACGTAGGGACAAAGCGACACTGCAGCAGCTCCCTGACCTCCTGTCTAATCTATGACAATTTGAACCTTACAGGGCCATATGAAATGAAGCACTCATAAGTCATTACACTTCAGGATGACGCTGCTTGTACAACACTAATTATGTTATAATTGCTGTAGGTAGGCTTCAAGAGGAACCTACTGTCTTCTACTGAAGGAGTGTGGATACGTGTTTATTGCTGAGTACTTAAGAAAAAGCATTAGAGCTTAAAGTACAGCCCCTCCATCCTGCCCCACTCCAACCTCCATGAAATTTTTCTTTTATCTGGTGTTCTTTATACCTGGTCTTCAACAGCTGCTGGTGTTACTGGCTGCTGCTGAAGTAGTGGTACAAATCTAAGAAGCCATCTTTTAGCAATTACTTCCACTCACAGCAGTTGATACGTAGGTCAGTTAACTTACCTGCAGTTGTTGAACTACTGCTACTCACAGGTATAAGCCACAGTTCATGTTTGTACTTCTCTGCTATGTTAAATTCATTCTAATTGGATTTCACAGGTAAAAACTGTGATAAATTGCCTCACGTCTCGAATTATTAGCCTGCTCCCTATGTAGTTAAAAATAAATTGAGCTTTACTTACATCAAAACTATCTTAAACTCTTCTAGGTTAGCAGCTAACATTAGAAAGAGAATAAGAAATTTTCATTACAGCTGCAATGTACAAAATTTCCACAAAAATAAACTTAATTCCTATTTTAAAAGGTCAAGCCAAGTTATCTAGTGTTCAAAGTGATCCACACAGTAAAGTAACAATAAGGAATTAGAGCCTGAATTTCAGAAAAAGAAACAGCTGTTCTCTATTGGGAATTCTACTTAAAGTGCTTTTAACTTTGTACACAAGTACCTTGGCAGCAAAATAAATCCTGCAACATCCAGAATGATAATATCTAAACAGCACTTAGCAATGCAAGCTAAGGTCTGCTCCAGTGCCGTGCCGTGATATTAGTTTTCACTAGCAAGGCATATTACTTTCTCAGACTAATCTTTGAAGAAAGTCACCAGATACGCTCTGATGCAAAGCTGTTATTTTAATCCATCATAATAAGAACAAAACATATAATAGTCTGCTGCTTTTCCTATCCCCACTGTAGCTTCTGTAGTTCGTGTTTCATCCTGAACTGAACAGGTTGTGAGCAACTTTCAACTGTATTTGTAACTTATGTATCTAGAAAAGATACAGCATAGTTTTCTTTCCATTACATGTTTGAATTAAACAATTGGACCGAATGAAACATACAAAGGTGAACAGATGAACTGTGAACAGTGAACAGATAAACTGTGTCCTGCAAGAATTCTGGATTTGAGAATTGTTGTAACAGTAGTTTTAGTATCACCATGGTATGCACCATCTAGACAGGAAGGTCAAATGCACTTCATAGTAACGGCCATGTCACACATACTGTTAGCATAACGCATAACCAGCAGAGTAACTACTCATCATCACATACATTTGTTAATGTGTATGTGATGTTAATTATAGTCCTATGGTACTGTTTCTGTTCTCCAGGCTGAACAACCCCAACTCCCTCAGCCTTCAGAGGACAATTGCTGCAGCTCTTTGATCATCTTTGTGGCCCTCCTCTGGACTTGTCCTCTGGACAAGAAGGACATCCATGTCCTTCTTGTGCTCAGGCCCTTAAGAGTTGAATGCAGCAGTCCAGGATAACATTGTTTGTAAAGAGATCTCTGTATGGCAAACAGTTGGAACACACCTTCCAGCTGAGTTTCACTAGCACAAGGTTGATTTCCCATACTCAGACAGTTCCAGAATGGGAACCAAAGCACAGAAAGAAGAAACAACTGAGAAATGTGTTTCACAGGTACACTTCTGATCTGAACTGAACAGCTAAAAAGACATATCTAGTATTATCCAGCTCTTCACTGACTTTTGGGGACTAATTTCTGAGCACCTTCAAGGCAGACTCTGCTAAATTTACTCTTTCATTTTATAGCTGTGGGGATTTTTCCCCTCACTTCTCCAGTGTATAGCTCCCAGAGCACAAGCCCACACGTCTGTCACAACATCACTGCAGATAGTCAAACAGCTTGGAAAGCAGATGCATGTTCCATCTGCCTTCCTTGGCAGCAGGCAGAAATTTCTTAAATTTATGAATAATAAAACACAGGTGTTGGACTTTGCTAGTGTTGGCTGTGGCTTGTTTTTTCTTGCAGCCTCTTTCCATGAACTCAGACCTTCAATGCATCCTTGAATGGAGGAGGAATGCATCCTTGGCAATAAAGGTATTCAGCATCTTGAAGGATGACTTAAGGCCCTGACCTCCCAGTGTTTAGAAAACCTAGCTCTCAAAAGGAGTCAAAGGTTGGACTCATTGCAGACTACACAAAGCAGTGCCTCACCTGCTGCCTAGTGAAATTCACAGTCCTTGCATGAGGTCTAGACACTCAACAAGTGTTTGGAGACGGCAGACCTGAGGCTAAAAGGCCATAGCATATTGGCCAGGAGCCACTAAGTGGATCACCAAGGACAGCCTTAGTAACTTCCTGGAGAGAAACACCAAAGCCAAAACACCCACCTACCCCACTGCACCCCACAGAAAACAACAGTGAAACCTCCAGTTTCTAGAAGCATGTCTACCCCTTAGATCCTGCATTCTTTGTACACATAGATACCTAACGTGACCTAAACAAATAAATGGGGATTGCAACACAAGTTTTACCCTCTCTCAGGTAGTTACCTAAACCACTAAACCATACTAGCATTCCCATTTTCTTCCCAGTGAATTTGTCATTACTTTACCCAATAAGAAACAGCATAAATCCTCCTGATTCTGTCAATTTAGGGCACTCTCCTGGGCATTGGTTACAGCAGTGCTGAATTCCTCCAGTTTCCAACTAACTTGGCAAATGTTTTCCCCAAAAAGCTGTTTTACAAAAGGAGGAAGCATCCTCTTTCTGTTCCAGCAAGTGTTTGAAGGAAAAAGCAGACACAGTTGAACTCTTGAAAAAAGTTTCAAGCGAGGCTTGATGGTAACACATTCCTTGGTGAATGACAAGGTTTAAAAACACATTCCTGTTTCCTGCTTCTTTCATACTTGTTGATGCAAATCTACTTTCTGCTGGCAGGTATGAAACATGTTACAATGATCTCTCTCCCTGGGCATTCTGCAGGGAGCAGACAGCAAAGAGCTGAATGTTCCAGTAATGAAATATTGAAAATGTGAAGTATTTTGGGGGTCTGATCCAAAGCTTTCTTAAAGACTTGAACGAGACTGCAGAATTAAATGCTGCATGGAGGGACCTCTGCAGGTGTCCCTCCTCACTCCCTGTGTGTGTGCAGAAACCCACTACCAACAGCTCCTGGAAAGTGAACATGAGAGATAATGAAGCACACATGACAAATGCTAATTAAGCCCGCCCCATCAAAGAGCTCAAATGATAGCGTGATGACAATGATATAAATACCCCTACTGAATAATTGTTTATAAGCAAGAAGCCTAAGCCCATTTGCTTGACAAGATCTAAAGACTCACCCAAAACATGTCAAGTACTGTTTCACAGGTTCCTTCGCTCCCTTCTGCTTAAGAGCTAAAATACACTTCAAAATGTTAGCATTACTTACCCCAAGAATCTGACTGAATAACAAAGCGTAGAGAGGACTGACTGCTCCATTCACAGCTGCTCCCAGAGATCCCAGCACCATGTATGGCCATTCAGAGGCATTGTATTTCAAAATCCTGGTAAATGGTACAGGCTTGATGTCTTCCTCCACAACAACAGGCTCCTGAAAAAACAGGGTGGATTTATGAAACAAACGCATCCTCCCAGTGACGTTCTCCCTATGACAGCGAGAGAAATGTAATTAGCATTGTCAGTTAAATGGCTATGTCCAAGTCCCAAACAGCTGCTCTAGCTTTGTATAGGAAGGGGCAATGATGGGCTTTGGCTGCTGCATGGAGCTCTTTCGCAGGGCTAGGGAGTCACAGGAAGGTTACGTAAATGACTACTGCTACTGTTCCTGCAGAAAGAGAGACAGATTTATGCCTTATGCAGCTCTACCGATTCCAAGTTAAGAGGTTAATTATGACCAGACTTTCTGCTACAGAAACTTGGACTGTTCCCAGTCTGTCTCCAGATGAAGCATTATGCAGTACTCAATACCAAAACTTAAGCTTCTTCCTCACAAGGGGTTTTTATGTCTCTCCTGGAATGTTCTTAAATATGATTTTACAGCATTGTGGGTAAACACATTGATCAGACTCTGAATCAAATTAATAGGTGTGCAATATAACTAAAATGGAGACGTAAGAGTGAGAGCCAGAGTTGAGCTTTATACATGCTAATTATGCCTCCCTTTTGTGAAATATCAGACTATGGATAGAATTCCAATAATTACTCCCAGTACCAGCAGAATATTGATCATCAAATTATAACTTACCCTGCAGTATGATTTGTGCAGTATTTTTGCAACACTCGGTGTGCTGAGCCCTGCCATTCATGTGGCTGGAGATGCCCAGACAAAACAGACACTGTAAAGACCTATCTGCTGGAAATGGGCAAGGATGAATGGGTGGAAACATTTTGTTTTTTTTTCTCTTCCTTATGAGCTAGTATCAGAGTCACAGCACTAAAGCCACTTATTTATCCACAGAGTAGGCTCAGCAATAGCAGGAACAGAGACTTTTAACTGCCGTTTTCTGCACTGAATACCTGTAGCCCTGCAAAGTGGGGCAGGGAGCTTCATAAGCACTTTGGAAACGCACTGTGAGTATTCCTAAAGAACTGGTTCTATCCTGCATAATTTTAACATGTTTGTTATTTTCTGTACTACTTGATTGCACAAGGACGCTGTCAGTGAAAGGACTCTGGGCCTGTTAGCAGTGAGGATCTCTCTTTACTCACACACCTCCAGCTGATTTTGAGAAGAAATGGAATTTACTCTATTGAACAAGAAGCAGCATCATTTCTATTGCTGAGTGGCTATTACATTTCACAGACTGAGCACCTTGCTTTTTGTTGGTTAATTCAACTGTAATTTATATGCCGTTTAATTATTATGTATTTTTTAACTTGATCTACAACATATGTTGATTTACCAAGAGCTCATGGTCTACTACAAATTTTATGTGGAACAATAAACATGAGGGCCATCAAAATATGGCTTAGAGGATACAGAAGATAAGACTTGAAGTGGTGGTTTTGTTTAAGTTGAGAAAAGTATCAACCCAAAAAGACATATCTGCCTATAACAGAAGCATACATTTACAAGTTCTCATTAACAAGAAATTAAAAGATGTCCTTTTTGGTTGCAATTTAATAACAAACTACTGGACCTGACCTTTTTTGTTTGTCCATCATCTTCTCCATATGAAGACATAAGATACACAGACTCTGCCTGATCTCCTGCAATGGATAATGGAGGGTCAGGGACGACATTGGAGAGCTGGGATCTGGACCGCTGCCGAAGTGAAGCTCTGTGAAGGAGGACAAATATAGTCTGTTTTTCACAGTTCAGTAACATAATACTTGCTCTCAAAGCATAAACAGTTTTCATAACAACTACATCAGGTTTCACTGAAGAAAATCATAGGACTCCCACTGACTACTTTCTTTTCCTCTGTTCTCTCAATTTTTGAGAAGACAATATCCCGCAGGGGGAATAAGTACTTTTCAAAATCTTATTCTACCCCACCACTCAGACATTGTCTTCTATGTGACCTGCACTGTTTTTTTTGAGGAAAATTATGGTGTATCCTACTACATTTGCATAAGCTATTAAGACACCAAGTCAATTCACCATTATCATTATCAAGTAGTTCAGTCCAGAAAAACAGGATGCTTAAAAAACCCAGCTCTCCCCACTGACACTTGACCCTGTAATGTAGGAGATACATTCACTTGCATTCTGACATGGGCTTGCCAGAAAGAAGTAACAAACGTCTTGGTACAAGACTGCCTGGCCTGTAAAAAGCTTTCACTTGCATCAAGAAGCAGTCTTAATAAAACTGTCCTCACACGTTGCATCACTGACCTCTCAGGGTCTTTTATTAAAAAAAAAAAAAAAAAAAAAAAAAAAAGTGAATGGATTGGAAGTGCATTAGGCAATATAATTACATGGCTGTATGAGTAATATTAAAAATGGAACATCAATATAGAAAGTCAGAACCTTGCAAGAGGGTCCTATGTCTAGAAAGGGGAGTAAAATTAAAAGTCTTTCTATTTATCCATGGACCTTCAATTATTAACATATTACCCAAGCTCTTTCTTTCCAAGTGGATGGTGTCTCAGTGAAATGTTTGAAGCCCTTCCAGCCTTCTTTCAAAACACACAGACCAGTGACTAATTAACACTACTGGGATTATGGAATGGTAGGAAAAATATAGAAATCCAGAAACATACTGAGATTTACATTGATTTTTAAGACTTACTGCAAACTGGCCCGATAGCTTCCTCTGCTGAATGACTGGATTTTCTCAAGATTTGGCTCAATGTTATCTTCTGTTGCTGTAAAATACAGTATATAAGGCTTGTGCTAAAATTACATACAACTTAAGTCCAGTGTTGATTTGTAAAAAAGTGTTGTCTCCAAGTTATAACTGGAATACTTTATAGAAGGCAAGGAACGTAGCACCACTTTGTTGCTCATTTTACATATACACCAGGCTTTAATATTTGTATTTGACAAGATGAAATTAATTGACTATTGATTGGGCCATCTCACTTGAGATGTGAGTGCTGAAGGCTGTTTCCCTATTTTGATACTGTAATTCTTCTTTTAGGACAATCATATCCAAGATATGATGCTTCCAAAAATAAAAAAGTCAGTCTACTAGACCTCCATTTCCAGAAGCTTTGATTCAAAGCTTCCTCTAGTAAAATAAATGGAGTGGTTTCAAAATACTCTGTAATTTGCTTGTATTTCAAATATGACATGGCTGGACTGTCAGCACAGAATCTAAGTATAAAATGGCAGGGTATTGCTGATCAGGATTAATATTTCAGGACAGATATATAGAAGGAAGGTTATTCAGTGTACATGCAGTAAAAACCTTTTGGCTAGGGCTATCAATGTATTACTTTGCTGAATGCTAGAAGTCAGTCATTAAGAGGGTGGGGAAAGCAATTAGCCCCATTAAAAAATAAACCTACATTCTGTGGAATTCTACATCACTTTATTAAAGAAAACAATATGCTTACTTTCTGTTGCTGCTCTAATAAGTGCTGCGTCTCCTTTGCTCTGCAAGGTCACCAACATGAAATAAACCCCTTTTCTCTTCATGAGTTCCTCATGAGTTCCTCTCTCCACAGCCCTTCCATGCTCAAATCCAATGATGACATCAGCAGCTTTGATGGTTGACAGGCGGTGAGCTATCGAGATCGATGTGCGGCCGAGGCGAGCCTGAAAGGGAACAAAAACAGCCCCAGTCCCAGGACAGCAAATGGAAACACTTGGAACCAATGCTCTATCACCAAAAGTTACTCTAAACCAAAGGCAGTCTTTCAAGTGGACTTTGGCTTGAATTCCATCCATAGCCCACATATTCCCCCTCCCCCCAAAATAAATAAATAAATAAAAAGACAGACACCTGGATGTTCATTTTGCCAGCAGTCCAAGCTGTGTGGGAACACCTTGTTGCAGTATGAAGGCTATGATGGGGCACTGCTGCGGCACTAAGTGTTATAACTTGGACTCAGCTCTAACACTTGTTGGAGTACTATTATCTCCAGCTTTGCAGAGAAACCCAGACATTTGCAAAGTTCTAGAACAGTCAATTACACATGACGGACCACTGCAATATTCTCTGCTACCAGAGAAGAATTATTCCTGAATGTAATTCAAGTGTTCTGAATATGTTGCCTTAGCAAAGTCTTGGATTCATGGACTTCAGTCCATGAAGCTGCAGTTAGGAAAAATGACCAGGACTGCAAGTGACACCTCTCTACGGACTGTAGATTCTTCTTCAGTCATCTGACATAGTTATTGTCTGTGTGTAGCATTCCAGTGGCATTAGGAATGGCATTTGTTTTAGCAAAATTTACACATGACTAAGCTCCCTTTATATTAAATGGAGAGAAAAATTGGCAGCTTTATTTTGACTTATATATTTACTGTAGAATTAGATGAACCTACCTGGGATCCTATCAGTTTTATTGGTCACCTCTATGATGACTAAGAGGAGCTTAGCACAGCTGGTTTGGGAGCAGGGGTCTGTGCTGCCAATATTTAGTTTCATTGGATGAATCAGACTGTTGACAGGGAAAAGAGTCTTTCTTGGCATAGATAGAAATGGTGAAATCTTGACAGTCCTTAGCATCTTATTAATTATTTCATGCCAAACTCCCCTCATAAGGGGTTTGCTATGGGACCCAGAACACATGGACTAGATCCTAGTTCACACAAAACAAGATGGAGCATAGAGAACCTCCCAAGATAAGCACCGATCTCTGGAAAAAGGGAACTATCCTGTTAATGTCCCAATGCAAGAAAAAATATTTCCTGTCAACAATACTAAGGTTCTATTTCTGCATAGGAATACTATTAGGAAAAGCTCTTTACTGTTTTGTTTAAATTCAACAGCACTGTCTGCAGAATGCATTCAAAATAATTTCTGCCCTTGTAAGTCTGATTTCTGCTATACTATAGCAAACCTTATGAAGCGCTTCTTGGACAATAGCTTCACTTTCATTATCAAGTGCTGACGTAGCCATATCCAGTAGCAGGATTTTAGGGTTTCGCACAAGGGCTCGGGCAATAGCTATCCTCTGCTTTTGACCTCCACTCATCTGGCTTCCACCCTCTCCAACATGAGTGTCAAATTGCTGGGTAAAGGAAAAAATAAGAAATTTGTAACGAAGAGGTCTATTAGAAATCAACATAGATACTGGTACAATGTCTCTCAGATTTCTCCTGGTAATAACTTTGAAAATTTTTCATTTTTGAAAGAAAAAAAAAAAAAACACATTGTTAGTGCACCGCATGCAAAGGAGAGCTGATGAAGTAATCTTCTTCATAATGAACAACGTTGTCTTGCCTGAAGCAAAGTGCCAACCCCAGACCAAAAGTATGTACTGATAAAAAAGTGCAGTGTTCTGTTTTGGCTCAGAACAGCTCTATCAGCAAAAGTTGCAATGGAGAGGACAACACCTGCCTACTCTCCATCAGATGACTCACCAGCAAGCTTTCCAGAGAGCTGGATTTGTCTGCTGATGGCATGTGACTCATGAATACTGTGTCTCTGATTCATGATTATCGCACCAGCTTCAGGTAGAGAATTAGATAAACACATACAGCCTAAGATCTAGACAGCCAGGATAATTTATCATTATGTATGTTATATAAATGAACTTGGTAAAATCCACGTAGTAAGACCTAATTAACTCTGATCTGAGGACAGGTTACTGCCTAATCTCCATTTTAATCTTCTGCCCATCACAGGTGGCTACATGAGGGGAATGACACAGAGAATCTCTATTTTTCCATCAAATTTTACTTACAAGGCACAGCATACCTGTGGTAAGTCCATGATGAACTTGTAAGCGTTGGCTTGTTTGGCTGCTTTGATTATGTCATCCATGGTAGCGTCATCCCGACCATAGCGAATGTTCTCTGCAATCGTGGTAGCAAACAGCACTGGCTCTTGCTCAACAATACCAATCTGTGAGCGTAGCCACTGGATATTAAGGGAGCGAATGTCATGGCCATCCAGAGTAATCTACAGAAGCCAAATAAAGCAAGGACAAGCAAAATAAAATTCAAGGACATTATTCCCTTCGCTCCAGAGACAAAGGAAGACACAATAAAAATAAAGGGCTTACGACGTCATTTTTCTATGCCCAGTGTAAAAAACAGCTTTCATACAAGAAAAACTACAGTGTGCAGAAGTGTACAATAGTTCTAGTGTGTAGGAGTTGTGCTTTGGATTTCATTTCCCAACACCTCTCTTTTCTTGGTCTCACAAATAAAGCCAGGCAGAAAGTACCCATCAAAATTTCTTTCTTTAAAGGACTTAAAATTTGAGCATATACAGATGATGTGTGTTTTCCATTAGTAAAAATGAATTAACTGTTCCATATTGGGCCAGGCAGAAGAATAAACCTTCCTCCAACATCTCCCTGCAGACGCTTTTAAATACAGGCAGTTACTTTCAAAGGGAGGAATTTCTATTTTTTAGCCTGATCTACTCACAATGCCTCAAAGTATGCCTGTGTACCTCATTTTCTAGTCCTAACCTTTCATCTGTGTAAAACAATACCTCTAGCCAAATTTATTCCTTTGTCTCAGTACTGGGGAGGAAGCTAATGACGGGGAGGCCTTTTTTTGTAAAATGCAGACAAGCAAAAGTTTACAAAAATTTTCTTCTTGACAATGGAAAAAAGAAAGGTCATTGTGAGCAGCACTGTTGTATTTTCATACAGTTTCTAGTCTTCAACATTCCGAAGTACTATTAGGACATACAGTGAAATGTTCTTTGTGAATATTGAAACTTCAGTATTTTGGCTTGAAAAACACAGGAAGAAGTCATAGAACACACTCCCAAATACAACTGAGTTCTGCGTAAGTGAGTTTTGCAGACTATGCTTACACTAAGTTGTTTTTTGTCTGTTATACATTCAAATACAGGTCACCATATGTGTGATTTGTGCCAATTAGGAAAACAGAAAAAGAATGAGACTTAACAGATGTAGCTCATATTCTTAGCCAAACTATTATTAAATTGTAATGGCAGATGCTAAATCAGTATTATGCGATAATGATTAAATGTTTAATACTGAGTTTCCAAGAACATAAAATGGTTTGTCACTCCAGAATTATTTTATCTATAGGTACAGATTTTATTCAGGTTGTTACTGAATTTTATTTTCTCCTTGCAGTTTTTCACATAATTTTTTATGATATTATCTATTCATTATTCCCCTGAGAGGGGATTTCACTCATTTCTTTATTGGATAAAAAAAAAAAAAAAAAGTTCCTTAAAAAGTTCCTTTCCATCTCAGAGAAGAAACCAAGTCACTCTTTCAAGTCCGTAAGACTAGAGAAACCCCTGCTAGAACAGGACACTCACCATGCCATCAGTGGGGTCATAGAAACGCTGGATGAGCTGTATTGTTGTACTTTTTCCAGCTCCACTAGCTCCAACAAAAGCTGTTGTCTCCCCTGCTTTAATAACCATATTAAGGTTATCCAAAATCTGGAAAGAAAAAATAAAAGAGAAAGAATCTATCCATTCTAATTCTCTCACTGTCGTAGAGGCAAGCAGCAGGAGGAGATCCATCCTATATTCTTTATCTTTACTTGGAGATTCAAAGTAAATATACAAATTTTAAAATATATATATGAAGAAAGAAGAAAAAGGAAACAATTTTTTTCACATTGTTTGAAGAGTTCATAAATGCAGAACACAATTTTCCATGACACGCATCAGATTTTGATCTTTGTTCCTGTTTTTCATCATTAAGAACTAGTCAAGCTAATACCATTGGAGAACTTGATAATAAATCCCCTTTAAGGAACAGTTTATATGAATTATGAATGCCTGTTAAAGCATAAACATTAAGAATGTAAAAGTGAAATTATATAGAATAATCTGATACTTCGTATGCTTCTATGTCTGACAAATGCACTTTCCAAGGAGGATTTGTCACTTCAAACACAGCAGTAGAGAAATAATGGGCTATACAGCCAGTGCTCCTGTACCTTTTCCTAGATTGTAACGGGTCACATGATACATCCCCAGAGTAGTGGAAGATTTTTATAAAATTTCCTTGCTCAGTGCAGCTTATTACTTGGTCTCCTATTCTCGCACAAGTTGATACAACTGATTGCAAGAGAAGCTGTATGCAGATGAACTTTCTGAATCTACAAGTTTATGTTCAGCAGCAAGGAATATGTATGGCAACAGATACGTCAGAATGGTAAAACAAAATGGTAAACAGAATTACACCACTGATGGAAGGATTATTTACAGTCTACTTTTAAACAGAAGGTCTAGTCTTATGGAAAGCAAACTCTACTGAAAATCTAGAAATTGCTGGCAGGATATATTTTTTATAGTAAATGTGTTCGCAAAAGGGATGATGAATAATTACCTTTACATCGGGTCTGGAGGGATAATGGAATGTTACATTATGAAATTCAATTTCACCTCTTACTTTATCCAGCTTGTAGCCATCTTCTGACATGCAGTCAATGGTGGGTTTCTAGGGCAAAATGTATTGTGTTATTTACTTGCTGTTAAGCAGCCAACACTGTTGCAGTAGATGAATATTCCCAATGCCATACAAAGCCGTGGCACCTCTGAAAAGCAATTGGCTGCATTGAACAGTAGCAGGATCTGCCCCTAGGCTAGCAGGCAAGGAACATGAAGTGAAAGGCTAAAGTGATAGGAGAGCTGTCACTGGCAGCTATCACAGGCAGAATGAATGTACCCTCTTTTCCTTTTATGCTTACTGCACTTACACAGTCTACTATTCAGCTAGGTTTTGCTGAACAGAATAGTCAGAATGCTTCATTCATGCAGCTAAGTTAATTAAGACTAAAATGTCCTCAGGACTAAAATGGCTACTACTCTGTGCATATAAACACACTCTTACACCACTGAAAAAAAATAATAATAATAATTGCTGAAAACCTACACACTTCATCATTTTGCATTTCAAGCATCCATCCCGGTATGCCCCATCCTAGGAGATGGAATTCTGATTTGAGGTTTTTCCACAAAGTGCTTTGGGTCTCACATACATTTGGCAAGGCCTTGGGTATTGTGGACCATCAGACATGAGCACGGAACTAAGAAATTTGAGGGATCCCAAAGAAATTAAACTTTCTGAGGATAGATTCATGAAGAACTTTATGGAAAAATACTAACCATGGAATAGAGAATTAATTAAAACTATAATGCCATCAATATTTGATAATACATACTTTTTTTTTTTTTTGAACGTAGCCTAACAGATACAAGGGAATTTCAATACTGGAAATGTGCATATTCTAACATGTTAAGAACAGCTAAAAGGTTGGTTCATCTTTAGGAATATATTTTACTTAAATTCAGATATTAAACTATGAAGAAAAGACTTTCACTAATCCTGCAAATAAGAACTGCAGCGTGGCCATGTAAGTTTAGTGCCAGAGAAAATCTGTATGAGGGCAGAGCTGAGCTTTTACTATCAAATCACAAACCTACAAATGCAGCAAGCAGATGGATCGAATTTGTCACCCTTTCTTCTATATGGACAAAATCTCACGTTAGATTTTTTTTTTTTTATCCTAAAGTTATCTGACTCAGCCTTATCTTGAATTTTGTGATTAATCCTTACTGTTGCAAATCTTCTTTGCTTTTTACATTTTTCTCTAAAAAACACTTTCCTTATTCATCTTTTTTTTTGGTTATCTTAGAGCAAAAGCTTTAGATGATGAAGTGTGTTTATAAGGCATCTATGTTATCATTATTATAGAACACTGACAGGTTACAAAGAAGTCCATTAGCATTACCAGAGCTCTTTGAGCTTTCTTTATATACCCATATGTGCACTGTAAAGACAAGCAGCATTTTATTGTGTTTACACGCTTTTAAATAGGCACAAGCACAATAAAGCCCGTCAATGACCAGACATACAAAGTACTGTTAAGAAATATACAGTGTTCTGTCAGCGACTAAATATATGCAGTTAGAGAAAGGAATCCTCATGAATAGATGCCAATGGCTCTCAGACTTTCTCATGCAACTTCATTTCAAATATGTATCTGTACAGAGAATATTGTGATGAAAATTTCTGAACGCTGCAAGATCGCTGCCTGCACTCATTTGGTCTCACTTTGACTCAGGGTATAAATCCACCTTTGCCACCTATTGCCAATAGAGCCACAGCTTTTGACACCATCTTGGGGCTGGGAGCTAGGTGCCTGCTCAAACTTTCACTGCAAGGCAACTGGTAGTGCCTGCCTGTACACTTTCTGTGTGCCTGCACTGACCAGGAACTGTATGTAAGCAGGTATGGGAGTAAGAAACAGCAGTGGCTGAGGTAAAGCTTCATTATTCAGAAACAGACTGCTTAAGGAATCTGTTCAGCAACCTCTTTAAGTGTGTGCGCGTGCTGCTAGACCTTTCTATTGCACAGTCAATCTTTCCTTAATTGCTCTCATTTTTCCTCATTTACACTGTGGATAAACTACAGCTGCTTGAGGCTTATTTATTTTGCACCACACAGTGACACAGCTTAGAAACGTATTACTTACTTTATCTATTGTCTCAAAAATGTCTGTTGCAGCCCCACGGCCAGTGGCAAAGGCTTCTAGGCAGGGAGAAGCCTGGCCAAGATTTAAAGCTCCTACTAAAACACCAAAGAAAACCTGTAGAAGTGGAAAAAGATCAACAAAATCTGACATCAAATTTGTATTACAATTGAGAGTTTAGACAGGCAAATCAAACTATAGTGGCTTAATGAATTCTTGTGCATCAACTGAGCTGCAGTGACTCACTATGTGAGCATAATTAGCTCACAAAAAAAGCAAACAAATGCATCTTAGACACAATTTTCATTATCCTTCACAGCTTTGCTTCCAGGTTGAACTAAATCAAGTTATCATATTTGCACTGGCCTAAGAATGCATGCACTCAGATCTTTTCTGACTTCTGCTAATGTGTTTTTTGAGCCACCTCAATTTGACTGAGTGATTGTGCCTTGAAACAAGGGCTGAAACTGAATATCAGTAGCAAGTAGATTATTTTGAAAATGTCTTTGACGAATAAGCAGACAAGAGACTACAACATTTAAAAATAGAAAGACACATTTTAAAATGTATTACAATCTTTGTATGTTGCAGTTCCTATCTAAATCAATACTCACAAAACTTACTTCTGGAGCAGGTACCAGTTACAGGGAGTATTTTGGTCTCCCTCTCACAAAAAAAGTGCACAGGCTACTACCAATGCTGGATATGCCAGTACATGAGATTATGAAATTATTATTTCAGTTATTTATTGTGACATCTGGGAACATTTGCCATCTCCTCATAAACGGCCTTAGGTCTTAAGTTGACTGTTTCTGCAGGTGGCACATATGCTGTTTCAAGTCCCTTCCCAAAAACCAAAGGGAAGAATTACTCACTAGTGACCTTCCTCTGAAAGCCCCACAATGTCCTTCTAGTCTAAGCCTAGTACAACATGACAAAAAATGAGCCACAGTACCCATTCTTCCTGGAAGGACTCACAGAAGACAAAGGCAGCTGGACAGAGCATCCAGTATCAGAGGATACTTCAAGAGTCCAGCCTTGGAGTCTGGCCTTGCATATCAGAAGCAAGTGAAGCTGGAGCACATCAACCAAAATTTGATAGATTTGATAAAACTTTCTTTGGGCAGGTTCCTCTTAACCACAATGATTTTATTTTTATCAAAATAACAGTTCTTCAGAAAAGGCAATAACCCAGATGCCACAAGGCAACAGACAATATGGGAAAGCTAGTTTCAGATCTCTGTCAGATGTGTATCAGGTTCTGAAATGCAAGCAGTGTTCTGATCACAGTAGGCTGCATTTTGAAATATTTAAAATATACATATATTTTTTAAAATCTTGTTCAGTTGTGTCATACACTTTCAAACATATACTGAGTAGTGACACCTTGCACTAAGCAACCAGATAACAGAACATCACAGATAAGTGTTCTAGAAATGTTTTAAGAAGTAATCCAGAAAAGTTGCAACAAGCTAAAATAGGTACCTGTAGAAGAGTGCCAGGTGAATATTCATCTTCTTCAAGGACAAGTTTAGAGCCATACCAAAAGGCTAATGCGTAGCACAGGAAAATTACAAACCACATGTAACCAGTGAATAATCCCATTATTATTCCTTTTCGAATCCCCCAGTGCTGAGCAAACACCAGATTCTTATCATATCTGTAGAAAAAGAGGAGTGAATTAAATGAACTTGATAATTAAATTAAAATAAACAAAGATCAACAGAATGAGGTGTCTTCAGTGGCTGACTGTGCTGCAGTAAGCACAAGGGCCACATGAGGTTGATACCTCTAAGTCTGAAGCGAGAGACCCCGACTACTTCTGCTGAAACCAGCAGTGCTACCAGCGCGTGAAATCACTGTGCTGGTGCAATGAGCACAAGAAATACCACACTCACTGTAGATAGCCAGCCAAGTGACTGGCAGTTTTAGCAGAGTGGCATGGGATGTGACAATTTGCCCAAAACCTCAGAGGATGTTCTACAACTATGCCATGTTTTAAATGAATTCAAGAGAAATTTGTTTAACATCATCAAATCATCATATCTTGCTGTGAAAAGCACTGATAAATATTAAGTCTAATTGGGAAAAGTATGAGTAGCAATCTGCAATCGTGGCAACAAATGAAGCAAATAGTTTAGATTCAGTCATCTAACATTAATCTTGCCCTTATTTTTTTCTGTTGAGCAAGTACTTCTGAAAACCTAGGACCAGCTAATTAGATATTGCAGGTGTTTTAGGTAGAATTTAGTCCAAATTTGGATCAAATATTCTGTTCAATTTTAGGACCCTGTCTCCAGCATCACGTTAAAGATCAGATATGTCTGTAAGATGAGGGCGACAATGACAAAATGTTCAGGTAACTGTGTAAGACATAAGATTGTTTTCATCTCTCTCAGGTATTTTTACCAATATTTTCATTTACGTAGTCTTCTAAGTATTTATAATGTTCATTTACTATTGTTAAGTACTGTTTCTGTAACTAGCACTGTTACTATTTTCCCTGACATTTTTAATTAATTTGTATTTTCATACTCCGTATTGCAATATTTAAAATAAAGCGACAACAGTCATACACATGTACATGGCAATGTATGTACAAACAACAGACAAAAATACATAAGGAAACTTTTCTCTCCCGATCCAAGATTTTGTTTTTAATAATACAAATATTCCTTTCTTTACAGTAGACACAACAAATACAGGTCTTTGTGGAGACTATGACGCTCACAACTAGTTTTTTTACTTAGCTTGAAAGTACCCAAGGTTTTCAGATGTGCTGCAAAGTTTGCAAGTAAATTTCTGCAAGTGAGAATGACTGGAAGATAGTATTTCTGATGTCTTATTTCATGGATTGAATTATGAAATTGTCTTTGCATAAGTAATTCTATTTGAAAACTAAGCTTTTGCAACAGACATGCATATAGTCCTCAAAGCTAATAGATGGTCACTGTTTGAGAATTCAGAGACTAATTGAAGTGTAGTTCTGAAGTGTATTCCAGTGCTATGTTGCTACAGGAAAAAGAAACCAGAGACTCTTTACAATTCGCCTGAACAAACCTTTCGACCTCTTTCTTCTCCCCGCCAAAAGCAGCCACTGTTCTGATGGATGAGAGCACTTCATCAGCCACGGCCCCAGCTTTTGCGTAAGCCTTTAGTTCTCGGCCTGTCAGTTTTGCCACAGCCTAGAAAACCATAAGAAATGTTGGTTACAGCTCAACTGCAGGTGCAGACAAGGATTGCAGTGAGCAGTGCTGATCGTCACACAGTGCTGCCTGCCCTGCATGGGGTCACTCTGTTAGCAGCTCTGCTCCTAACAGCACAGTGCCCACTCAAAGGCTTGTCTTTGTGTTAGGGCATATACCTCTGCAGCATGTTTTGCATAACAGTTATCCCGTTTGCCAACAGCTCTGCTTTAAACAACTAGCACCTGCACCTGACAACAGCTGCTTTCCCTTTCTCCCTTCCTCTCTTGGCTACTAGGTGGGTTTTAGCAGACCACAGATTCAGGATGTGTGCACACTGGGAAGAAGGGTTAGGTTAAGCAGGAAGAGCAGCCCTTCAGCCGCTTAGCAGACCCAGCCTCAGGAAGAAGAGGCAATGGAACTGATGGAGGAGGATGGAAAAAGATGTTGACCACCGCTACGCTTTGTTTCGTGGGCCAACAGCAAGCAGGTTCCTACACAGCATCTCAGAGTATACTGGATGCTGAAAGCTTTCTTAGGCTCAAAAAATGCTCACATTCACAGATGAAAATGTTATCATGGACTGCTATATACAAAGCTACCATATTGGACCAGGAGTCAAATATCCCTGGAAATTGTAAAGCATCATTACTTGTTTACCTTCTTCAAATACTATTTTATGTACTCTAGACATCTATTAGCCACTCTTAGAGAAAAAAAAAAAAAAGAAAGAAAGAAAAAAAAACAGACTAAATTGATTGTGGGAATGTTTTCTTTGTGGTACAAAACACTTGGGCTAGTAAGGTTCATAAGGAGGAAACAGATGTGGGTACATGAAAGGAAAGAGATGGGGACAGAGAAAGAATTAAAATTGGGAAAATGAGAAACATTAAGGGGAACGAGGTCAGAAAGAAACTGCAAATGAAGTAAAGATGCATTTTGGAGTTGATTTCATTCCCTCCCAGAACGCTGTTCTCCCACTTCACACTGAGTCATTATTCATATAATCTGCTTTGCAGCCAGCACATTGCAAAAGGAGCACAGGAAGAAACAAAATATGCCAGAGTTACACTAGAAGTTTGATAGCAAAATGACACAAACTGTTCCTGAGGAAGAATAGAGAGAGCTAGTCAGAGGGCTGATCCCAACCAAAGAGCATGACAGTACGTGGAAGAGGAGCATGGAGAGGAGGTGGCAAGGCTGTGACTCCCCTCTTCCTCCTGGTTCCTCTGCACAGTGACAGGGAGGTACAGGGTGTGGGCGGAGGAGCAGAACAGGAACAACTGGAGAGGACACAGCAGCTGCTGGGAGCTGGGACGGCCTGAGGTGAGTCTGAGCAGTTGTTTTTGAAACATTTTAAAGATCCAAGACTGGGTCATCTCTAAAAGCCTAGTCATAGAAATTAAGTCCCATATCTATTAACCATCTAAACCTGGTGTGGAGTAATAGTCAGATGCTGTCAGCCAGTCTCTGATTTCAGCAACCATAAAATTAATGTACCGGACCCCATAGAAGCCATGCTAACAATCCCACCTTGGAAGCTGGATATATTATTCTGGGAATCAGAATAAGCAAAGTGGGTGTGAAGCTCCCTCTCCCCCCCACACATACATACAGGAGTGCTGCTGTGACCAGAATCTGCCTCTCTTGACTTTAAAGGGGTGTAACAGCCTTCACTTTCAGCAAGCCTCCTAGCTCTATGACATGGCCTTCCCTGCTCATCACACCTGAATGCGAACCTCTCACAATGCACTTACCAAGCCATAGATAGCTGCTCCAACCCCAATCAGGGGACTGACTGCAATGATAACAAGGGTCAATTTCCATCCACTGACAAATCCCAGGAGAAATCCACACACAAAGGTGGTTAATCTCTGGATGAAGATTGCCACTTGATCAGCAATAGCCTCATTAATTTTGTTAACATCACTAGGAAGGAAAAAATAATATCAGTGAGCATGTCTATCCTTTGTGTTCCTGGTCTTGGCCACATGGGGTTACTTGCTTTTCCTTGGAGAGGGCCCTTCCTCACCCCTGTTTTTTCCACCATTACCCATTCCAAAGACTCTGGGCTACAGTGAGAAAAGCTTAACAGCTTTTCTCATTTTGCAATGCCAGAAGGCACTTATACGTGAGTACTACCGAGAGGGTAATGTCTTTTCATAGGAAAAGCCATCCTGCAAGCAGTCTCATTCACTGTTGTGCTCCATCTGATTCAAAGGAGGGGGCAGAGGCATCACAGCTGGAAGCAGCTCGTTGATAAAGGAAAACTAGAGTAGCTGATACAGCATTCCTCCCATCAATACAGCACTAAGTACAGTCTTGCTGAGGGGGCAGGAGGAGGGCTATAACTCTCTTTGTTGTTCCACCTTCTACCACCTCCCAGATCCTCTCTAAACCTTTTCAGGTAGTTTGTTCTTTAAATGAGAGGGAGAGCGGGAGAACAGAGGAGTGCTATGTTATTGCTGGAAGCACTGGGAAAACATGACAGCTGTATCTCATGGGGGAGAGTGGAGCAGTGGTTAACATCATCTGAGCCTTATGCAGCTGCTCAGTTTATTTGTTCTCTCTTATCCATTACCAATGCCAAAAACACGTCTCAAAGCAAAATACTCATTATATTTCTGCCTCTCTTGGCTACTATCTCACCCCTGAGATTAGAAGAACTAGGAAGTCCTGGAACAAAAATAAGCAAGCAGCACTGATGTTTAAGTTGCAGATTTGTTAGCTCATCAATGTATTAAGTAAGATTACAGTCTTCTATTGAAAATATGAGAGTGCTGAGTTGAAGAACAGGTTTGTTTTTCTTCTTGAGAACTTTTTGCATTCCTTTATGTGGGCACAAGACAGCGTTGTTCTAAGAAACAGAGAACTGGGTGTTACTTGTTAGAGAAGTCCTATTCAGTTCATATTTTTTTGTCAGAGAAATTCCTCACAGCCAGTTACACTTGACATTTACTCCTCATAAAAAGAACACCACAGAAAATCATATACACCACTGGGCGGTGAGTAAAGACAAAAAAATTCCCTTCAACTACACAAGAAATCTTTTGCAATCGTCCCTACTATTATCCAGGCACGACAGAGAACAGAGAGCCATCTAGAGTTTGCATATTCATCTTACAGCTGCCTTCATCCTGTAAACAGGAACCACTAAGCGAAGAAGCAAGCTTTAAACTCAATTTTTCTCAGAGCTAAATGTTCACCCAGGACAAGAAGTTTGCTCCACCTACCTTGGGTCCTTTTCTAAAGGTAGGTGCTTGTACCTGCTTTAGCAGAAGATTAAGTAAACCTCGTTCTTTTCTTTTAAAAGCCAACGAGAGCAAAGTGTATGTGTAATTTTCCTTTCCATTACATGAGAGAGGGTTCAAACCGTCATCTCAAGTCTCAGAGGGGCGTGCACTGGCAGACGAATTAGAGACTACTCTGAAAGGACTGGGCACAGAGTAAGAGAACAGAAGGACAGGATGGGGAGACAAAAAAAAAGCAAACAAAAAATCACTGACAGAAAAGGTATAAAAGGGAAATAGTTGTAGCTTAAGAGTTACAGGAGTTAGAGCACTCAGTTTAAATATGGGGGAGACCACTAGCTTGGTCCCGGCTTCCAGGTACGTAGCTCTACTTTATACTAAAAGTGTTTGTCAAATGCCTAGTTATTGGCACTCAGTTGTGCTTGGAAAAAAAGTGTAAAAATCTTCTTTGTTGTTTGTTTTTTTCTAAGTCACTTACTCAGAAATTCGGGTGTTCAGTTCTCCTACAGATGTGCAGTCAAACCAGCCTATATCCATTCTCATTACTTTCCTGAAATACGCTTTCCTGATTTTCTGTGTCTGACGAGCTGCAGCCATAACCCATAAGCATATCTGGGAAGAGCATAATGCGGTTGATAAATTGCAGTAAAAAGTCTTTCTATTCCCAACAAATGGGAAAAGCAATTTGGCTAAAATGAGATAAAAGCAATTTGGCTATTGATAACTTACTATTCAGGTAAAATATATTCTAGCTACACACACACAGTAGTTGTTTTATACCCTTGATCTTTAAATAATCCAAAATTTTTTTAAGCCGCTGTATCAAGCATTTGTCTCAATTTGGACAGACTGGGAGAAAATGCAAGATTAATTACTTGTGCTGTTACATGAATGCCATAGGGAAAAAAATGTCCATGTACAGCTGTAAATAATATAGGCATGGCAGCCATTCTACCTCAGCAAAGCTCTCAGTTTTTAGGAAAGAGAATGACAAATGGTTTTTGTGATTATAAAAAGCTTCAAAAGCAGCAGATTCTAGCAGAATCTGCAGGAATTGTCCAAGCTTGTGGCTTGTATCAGTCATAAGGTTTGAACCATTACTACAGAATATGGAGGGTGTGATTCTCCTCCACACCAATTTTACACTATTTTACACTATTACTTTGTACTATCTCTATATCTGAAACACAGTGCTCAACTCAGTTGAGCTGCCTACTAGGAATCTGCATGCCCTTTAGCTATTATTTCAGGAGGGCATATGGCTTCCATAGTAACCACACTTGAGCAAATAATTCTTCTGGTGTGAAAGGAACAGCATGCATTTACCTCACTGGGTAAAACACATCTGTGTACAAAGGTATGCATGCACAAATCCAAGGAGGTCTCAGATTGTCAGAGCTAACATATTTCAGCCAATAGAATTTAAGTGTCTGCTCTGCTCAAACATGCTGTTGACTAAGCAGTTAAAGGAAACATAGTTATTATAAACTTAATTATTTAGTGATTTAAACCTTGAAATCAAAATAGGGAGCCAAATACTGACTTGGAGGTATCCTAACACAAGTACGGCACAACCAATTCCTGCATAGTAACCTGCAAACTTGGTCATTTCTTGTTCAATGTCCAGCAGCCTAAAAAAAAAAAAAAAAAAAAAAAAAAAATTAATGATACTGTTTAACATTTCCCACATATTTCTAATCTGGCATTTCTTCAAGTCTAGAGTCAAGTTAGGTGGCAAGTCAGCTTGTTTGGCTACCAGAGGCACTGTTTCCTAATACCGAGGCTATTGCTACCAGGGGCTGGTTTGTTTGCTCTCCATCTGGCACAGGGGTGTGGCTGTGTAGGTAGCAAGTATCAGGAAATCTGCCTGCATCCTGGAGCAGCTGTGCAGTGTGCAAGGGCCAGATGAGAAACCCCACTAGACTGCATGCTCAACAGCAGCACACATAAGGTGGATTTTCTGGGAAGAGCTACCCAATAAGTTTTCAGTAGATGTTGAATTAGCTTATTTTGTACCCTTATACAAACAAATATAACTTGAATTTAAACAGTGTTTTACAGATAGAAATTAAGGCTGTTGAAGTAAATTCAAGGATTACTTTCTTGCTAACTTGAAATGATCATCTCTTTCAGCTCCAGTAGTAGTATCAAATTATTCCTAACATCAGTGAAGGGCGCTGAGTTGCTGGTATTGCACTCAGATTTCTTTGAAACAAACACTTTTTTATTGGTTATTGGATTTCTTTCAGATATTTTTTTTAATGTCCTGCAAAGAACAAGCTTTATTCTGTTTTCCCAGAATGTGGTATACTCACATTCTAAGCCAAAAGAAAAAACTACATACCTGATCTCTTGCAAATCACAGTCATGAAAATAACTTAGGTGTCTATCATAAATACCCACTAGCATTTTTAATGTCTTAATGTATCCTACCTGATGGCTAGTTGATGCTTGAAAGGAATGGAGGTCTGTAGCAAATCCCATCACAACTGCCAGCCCCTTATCAGGGGCTGGCTTGGACAGTCTGGATATAATCTGGCCCCAGTCACCTACATTTAAAAATGTGGATCACTTCCCATATGCTCTGAATTTCAGAGACCATTAGACAAGTGAGTTTTAATTTGAATTAATTATCTAATTTACTATCACTCAGAGATTAGAAAACTCTCAGAATGATGCACTGCAAACCAAGCCTTAAGAATGGTTACAGGTTCAAATTTGGCTTTGACAGATTTCTATATATGAATGATTCATCTAGACTCCCTTTATTATAACTAATGGGAAGAAACAGACACTGTTAAAGGGCAGTCCATCAGACCTGCCTTAGACATCTCCCATAAGCTAAAATCAATTGCATTCTAGAAGTGCACTTTTCAATTATTAAAATTTAGTGAACTTGCTCAGAAGTCATCAGGCACCTATAAGCACCTAAGTCCTAACAAAAATGTCTGGAAGTCATTATTACCTTGTGGGTCATTACAGAAAACATATAAATGATTCCAGATGCATAGCGGAAATATGTTATCAGAACAATCACCACCAAAGAATATCCTTGCTGACACCTAAAGCTGAATGAACAATATCCAAGCTATCCTTCTCTCCCTTTAGCTCTGAAACAGGCCTTTGTAACAAAAACCATGCTCCTTTTGTGCCCTATGGATAGAAAATATAAACTTTAAAAGCTGAGCTGGGCCTTCTGTAGCAATACATTCTAGACAAGCCATAATGACACAGTAAAAGAAACAAGCACATGTACTACTTACCCACATCTTATTGTGGTGTTCCTTTCATTCTGATGAACAGAACCATTAATCCATGCTATGGTGTTATTTACACATATCTTGCCTGGGTCTTTAAGCTCTTGCATTTCAATGTCATATTCAATAAATGTGTCTGCCATTGCACCAAACACAAGCAGCACGCCTGGCTGGGCTGCTCCATGAAGAATAGCACAGAAACTACCAACAGCCATCATTAAAATTTCCATAGGTGAAGAAAATCGAAACTAAAGAGACAGGAAAAAAATATGGTCTCTGCTGAGAGGTAGTCTCCATGTTCCTTGTACACTGATAAATCATTAATCAGGTGGATCAAATACAAAACCATTCTCCTTAAATGTCAGCATTTCTTCAATACAGAAAAAAGACAAATCTCCCTCTCCAATCTAATCTAATTGCACCTGTAATTACAGTCTCATAATTTATGATGAGCTCCCTTTAAGTATTTGACAGCAGAATCCAATCATGTGAATGAATGTATTATAATATTAATAGTACAATATCACTCCCTATTATCATCATTCCAGACAGTAGCTAAAAGATTAAGCATACTAATTATAATCCATATATATAGTCAGCTGTGCAGATTTCTTGTGAGGAAGGAGGGAGGGAGGGAGAAAGGAAGGAAGGACGGATGGAAGGAAGGAAGGACGGAAGGACGGATGGAAGGTCAAAGCCTTAGGGCAATATGCAAAGCCTCTGAATAGAGCTTGCCAATTTCTCAGAAGTCTGGGGTGCTGTGGTAGAAAGCCACCTAAATGTCTCAGAGCAAGTTCTCATAGTTAATATCCTGAAAAGCACTAGCTAAGCCAGTCGATTGTGCACAGGATCTTAAGCTACAAGAAATATATAGAAACATGATTCATTATGTAGTAAAAAAAGATTGTGCTAAGCCCTATTGCCTTACATCTGCCATGGGCCAAGAGCATTGACACATGCAGCTGGTGTCAGCTAAATCACTAAAGTACAGTGATTTAAGTTACCTTGGTCACAACTGTGTGAAGTCTGATCCTCAGGTTGAAGTCGTGTAAATGTATAGACCAAATTGTGCATATAGAAAATTAATATCAAACACTATATATTTTGAAAGAAGAGTATGAAGAAGAATTTTAGCCTGTTGAAGAACCTGTCCAGATTCTGTAGGTGCTATAAAGTCTTGGATAGAAGAAGGTGTGGGAATTTGGAGCACAAATGGAAAAGGGATGTTGGGACAGAAACAAGATAAATGGAAAAACAAGTCAACATACAAGAGAAATAAATAAAAGTGTTTTGTTTTTTTTTCCTGAACAACAACAAAAAATAAGAGTAAACTGTAGTACTATCACTGTTTTGCAAACTTTACTCATAAGGAAACTAAGAATTCTCTTATTAAAAAGCCACAAAAAGTACACAGATATGTGATACCTAATCTTTCAGCACCTCTGATGTAAAAATATTGTGTTTAGCAATTGCACTACAGGAGTTAAACAGCTGTGCATTAAAGGGTACAGAATTCAAACCCGCAACAAACAGATACACAATGGGGAAGAGAGCTTTCTTGGTTTCTGTAGCTTTAAATCTCTGTACATGCTTAGTTCTGTGTAAGCTAGTTCACAGGGAAGGAAAGAATTGTGATTCCTGCTCCAATTGCCCTACGGAAATTGCATTTTGTATTTTGCCACAATTCTCTTTCTCTGGGCACATCCACAGTGGTCAAGTGTGGACTGCCCGTTCTCTCAAGCTAAGATTTGAGATACTTAGCCAGATAGAGTACAAGCCACATGGATGTAACTGCACTAGCCTAGTACTACAGTCAGGGCCTTACTAATTTGGACACATTACAGGCATTTGTTTTGCATAAACTATATGCAAAACAAATAATAAAAATTGTTGCATGCTGCTGGGTTGGGTATCTCTTTTGATGGGTCTCCAACACCCACCAAATATACAACCTAAGGCTAGACATACCACACAGTGTTGAGCATTTCCAAGTTTCTATAGTTACCAAATCTTATGGTACCAATACAGTAACTACAAGAAACCTAAATTACCTGCCAGAGATTGCACAAGTTTTTGGCAGAAATAAGAATGAACTGAGGTCACCCAGATCCTTGATGTGCATCTTAACTCTTGCTCCCATATCTACTTGTAGGTTCAATATAACGTGTTTAATAGACAATTATGACACAGATATTGATAATTAATACACTGCTGACAAAATGAAGAATAGTTCTGTTAAATTCCTATTGACTTTAATGGCAGGATCTCATGCCAAATCGTTTAATTCCTTACAAATTTGGCTTATTCACAGCTATTCCCCAAAACAGCCACATACATTATTGTCACTTATTCTACAGGACCATATGAACATCTATATCCATTGATGTCATTACCAGCTGAAAGAAGCCAACGCGGACAATTTTTTCTTTCTTTTCTGATGACCTTCAAGAACAGAAAACATACAATTATAAACTTGTATTTTAGTATTTATTTTGTTCTATATGCAAAGATAGTACATAGAACTGAACTTAACTCACTTTTCACTTTTCTTTTTTTCAGAAGGTTCTTCATAGGCATAGAAATTCCTAGCAAAGAAAGAATAAGATTTTACAATCATTTCTTTATTTTCTTGGTTAGTTTTCTGAAATTACATTTTGTTTCAGATATTTTGCCTAAAACTACTGAAGAAACAAGCTATTTCAGATTTCTTTGGAGTCAGTAATTTTATGGCACTTTTAAACTTTAGACAGGGACCACAGTGGAGGTTAGATTAAAATGATCTGAAGGTTTACGCATTGTTTTATAATCAGCACCTCAAAACATCGTTGCAATAATGGATTCTTTGAGGTCAATCAGAGAAACTACAATCCAAATTTTTGGATAGTCCTTATTTAAGACTACAAATGCTTCAATTTGATTTGATTACTTAAACTTTGTCAAACATTCCTAGAAATATTGATTGTTCTATTTGTGTACATGACTTACTCTGGTTTCTTGAAGCTGTTACCTGTTGGGGAAAATAAATGCAGAGTTAATAATTATCATTCAAGTACAAAATCTTCTGCAGGCATATGAAAAATAAACCCTGGAATCCCATGGGAACTGTTCCTAAATTACAAAGCATCTTATTTCCACTAATACATCAAGTCAGGGACAAGAATTGACACTGATCTAAAAATGCCCTGGCAAATTAATATCAATATATGTGTTTTCTCTTTAAGTAGTCATCTTAAGTTTTCAGTCCCCCAAATGAAAAAATGCTTTTTACTAAATACATTATATTCAGGACATTTGCCAAAAGTCAACTCATTTTCATTGCAAACTACCTCACCAAGGAATACCCCACAACTGTTCAGTCTGCTGACAGTCCACATGTGCTCCCTGAAAGGAGGAGCTGTAGCTCATCATTCTTGCCTTCCAACAACTTAGAGATGGCAGATCCTGCAGAAAAGGGGCAGCTGTGTTACTGGAGAGTAAGAATAGACACTGGTGTCTTTTCCTGGGGTATTCTCTGAGGAACTGTAACTTAGAGAAATTGAACTATGCTACAAGATTCAATTGTTCTGTAGTCCCCAGGACAGGTCTGTATTTAGCTTCCTTTCAAGAGATGGTGTTAAAGATGTCATACCTAAAGCACAGCTTGACAGTTACCCCAAATAAGTGTCATTGTTAAGTGCTGATGTATAAAACATTTGCCATAAGTCTGTTGACATGACAATGCATAAAGAGCATTGTATATGCATACATATGTAGATAGCACAGTTTGGATAACCTAATGGCATATGCACATCGCTCAAGTTTACTATGGACTCGGCAGCTTAGCATCAGATTCAGAACCATGGTATGTTTTTCAACCAGTCACCTTCCTTTTTTCACATCTAGTGACAATATGTAGAGTATGGACTAGTCTGTCTCATGGAGCGTACACAGAGGGACTTTGCCTCACAGCACACAGAGAGTACAAAGAAATCACTGCAACCAAAAAATGTGCCTCAGTCATTTTCTTACCCAATTGAAGGTTTTTCCCCCATCTTTAGGTTTTTGCATTTCCCAAGGCAGCAACATTAGAATTAAGCAGTCCAAGTTTGGGACTGAGCAGAACAGCTGATTACATCTCCTTTATGGAGTTAGTAAGATAACTTTATTTGGCTTTAGCTAACACTACTTTTTTCTGCTCTGTTTGTTACCTAGGGATAGTAAAAAGAAAATATATTTTCAATAAGGACATACGTACATCCCATGAATTCCAGATTTTTTCCAGGAAGGTTTTATACTTCCAAATTATTAGTATAAAGAATCATCTGGTGTTAGAAAACAACTGGTTGTGAAGGAAAAAGAAACATACATCTGTTTTCAGTTTGTTGGAGGTTGGCAGCTGGTGACATCTATAATGATTTGAAACCATTCCCAGAGTATTCTCCAGGATTTCTCAGAAAACAAAAGGTTTAGACAAAGCTTCCTCTGCTGGTTGGTAATGTGAAGTGTTTCACCAAAAAAAAGAAAAAAAAAAAAAAAAAAAAGGCTACTGAGAGGAAAATTTTAAGGGGAGAACAAAAGAACCTGGTACCTGGTGAAAAAGCACTCTGAGACATATTGATTTAGAGAGCAAAATAAGCATGCTCCAAAGGTGAATAAACCTTAATCTATAAATGTGAAGAGGAAAACAAGAGTATAGCAATGCTATTCAAGAGTCCAGACGTACAGCTGTTGTGGGCCTGCAGTTTCTGAGCAGGAAGAAAAATTGGGATGACATTACCTATGCTTAAATTGAAGGAAAGAAACAGATGAGTAATAGTTCACACTGTTGTAATAAAAAAAAAAAAAAAAATAGGAAGAGAGGACACAACATGATTTTTATAGGAAAGAAAATAATGTAGGGACAATGAAATAATATATTAAGCATAAAGAAAAAGGCTATAGTAATCTTTGAATGCTCAACCAATTTTGAAAGCTGAACTAATTTATTTTTAATTACAACTTGAAAAAGCATAGAATCAAGGAAAAGCTGTAGAACATGATCAAGAATTTGAGTTTTTACTGCTGCTGTGAGAATGCAGAAAACGGAAGCCTGAGAAAATCTGATACTTGAATCAAATGAAGAAAAATTGTACTCAAAAGGCTCCCAACTAAAGTTGGCTATTAACTATACCTACAGTTGCAGTGTTCAAATTTTAATCCAGAGTGTGCTAGTTCTTAGTAACTTGTACAGAAGATGGTTATTGAAAAATACCTCACTGGAAATTACAGAGTGGAAGAAATCACTCAGCAGAACGCCAGTATCATTTTAAATCACTGATGCTTGCTTTGGGAAAGGTGCTCTAACAGTTCAGTAAACTGCACGCTACATTAAGCAGAAGACAGTTGCATTTCCAAGGAAACTGAGAAAACAGAAACAACAATTAATAGGCCAAAAAATCCTAACTGTAAAAAGGAGAGTGGGTTTGATCCCACTAGAAAGTCTTTTGCTAAAGTCCTATAAAGAGTAGAAACAGCAAGCACAGAAGACAAACCAGTAGACAAAAAGCAACCCTCCAGCACAGCTAGATAAATACAGTCAGTCTGGGAGATCTTGTGAACCCCTTTTACTCTATGTACAATGCAGGTACAGATGTACTTTACTTGTATTGCAATTTATCTTCCATTATGTGCTATTGTTTTGCTTTCTTGTGTAGCTTATATTTAACATAAAATTTTAATGCCTCTCCCATTGTCTGCTCTTCTCAAGTCTTACAAAGACCACTCAAAATATTTAGCAATTTCTCTTCATTTTTCTCCTCCTTGACTCTTGTTGCATTTGGATTGACAAACTGAAAAAAAAAACCACACACATTGCAAGGGAAAAATGGGAGAAAGGGGGAAAAGTTCTGAAGAGGACAAGGAAAGCAGATCTTTGCATAGCAACATCTCAATAGTATTCTGCCAAGTAGAGATATCACTAGAGATACATATGTTTAATGAAAGCAGCTCTAGAAACCAGGGTAGACAGAACTTTTGACTTTTTTTCCATTTACTCGTACACCAAAGTGCTGAATACAAAAACCAGGGTAGACACTGAAAATGTAGGCTGATAAGTAAAGATTGTCCATGAGAAGGGATTGTTATACACAGCTTTTACAGAAATGTTGTTTTGCAGACAGCATACCCACATGTTCACAGAACAGCAGCAGGTGCCACATAACTGTGTATTTATTCCAGAGCATTTGCTTTGTATTCTGTTGACTATCCGCTCCACTTAGACCACCCACTACCAATTGTACATGCTTTATAAAACCTGAAACTGACTGAAGAATAAACTCCTTATATTTACCATCCAAGTCAAAAGCACAGTTATCCTCTCCCAATCTCTTGATGCTACGCAGAACAACAGGGTCAGACATCATGATCAGTTACTCAAATCCAAAGTCCTGAGAGAAGGGGTGGAGAAAAAAATAGTATCAGCATATGTTAGCCTTTGAACATACAATAATATTATGTTAAATTCCTGCTTACCCCATCTTTGCCCTCATTTTGCCCTCATCCCAGGGCAGTGCCCCCAATTACAGTGCAGGTTGTAACAGAATGGACAACCCAGGCACAGTGAAACTTGAATAGAGAAACATCTCGGAGGAGGATCTCCATAGCACCCCGAAGTACAAATCCTTCAAAAGACTTTGGTACCTTCTACCTTAAATGGAAGTGGCTCTGATGAGCTTTGCAGCCTACTGCAAACAGCCCTGTCCCCGTTAATGGTTGTATTAAAACTAACTACTGCTTTTATGCAGGTGCCATCTGTAGATTATAGCCCAATATGACAGATCAGTGCTGTAACAGCAAAAAATCTGACGAGGACTACAGTAGTCACTGACTAGGTAAAATTGCAGGGTTTTTTATTCATTCCCACATACAGTGAAACAATTTACAAACTTAATCATTTTTCTGTTCTCAGACAGATAGCAAATGGGCCAAACAAGGCTATGTATTTCCTTGGTTCAAGTCTCTACCATGTGCACGTTCCCAAGTACACTTTGTAACAGAGAAAGCATGCATCACCCCCTTCTGACTAGAAAGGAAGGCATCTTATACACATCACCCTGTTTCACATGAGGTCTAATCTACAAACCATTAAATTTCAATTCAGTTGAATTTGCATCTGCCAAATAGAAGTTTTAAGAAGGGCTTAATTTACAGATAATAAAGTTTTATATTGAAAAACTAAGTTTATATTGAAATGGAAGTAGGTTCCCTTAAGAGCAAGCCTATATTCCTGGTGGTTTAATGTCTCTTGAGCTTAGGTTTTCACTGAAGAAGATAATAACAATTTTCATCAAGTGAAAAAAAAAATCACTCACTTCTTCAGTGAAAATACAAAGCTTGATCTGCTTTCTTCATCCTGCCTTTTGCAGTGCCTGATTAATTGAAGTAGTCTGAAACAGATCCCCAAAAACTGTTTTTTCAAATCATCCTAAAGTTCCAGAAGTTTCATTCGTGAGAAAAAAATAAAAAAATAAAAGAAAAAAAAAGTTATCAGCTAGCAAAATGTTGGCAGTTTTGTCATTGGTCACAATGTCAAGACTTTTTTTTAAGTGTCAATTCAGTTGTGAGGTTGAAGCTAGAGATCTGTAAACTAAGCCTCTGCTACATTTACAAAACATAAGCAGTTTATCAGTGAGGAAACCTTCACAGTGAAGTGATTCTAAGGAAAATACAGCTTAAATATGCAACTAATCTTAAGGCTTGACTGTTTTTTTAACCCTAGATATGTGTTTTTAGGAAGGACATGTTCAAAAAGAAATAAAATTAAAGAAAGTCACGAGTGTGAGAAAAATAAGACTATGATGTTTTTATTATTTACAGATTTCTGGTTCAAATGGTTAAAGCATCTATGACTGAATTAGTGACATACAGAAGATAAAATTTTCAACCATTCACTCATGTTTCTTTCTTCAAACAATGATAATTTTACCAGCAATTTGTCCTTCTACAGGAAGCCATCATTTGTTTCCAGATCTAGTACAAACTGCTTTGCTTGGGTTAGCACACAAGTGATGGAACTGCCTAAGGAAAGCTGACCTAATAGACAAACAGCTGATTTTACACTGAAGTTAGTGCATTTGGAAATGTTACCTTGATTATGAAAACAAGTGTTCTGTTGGAGTAAAGAAATTATATTCCTTCCTCTTCTGTAAACAAAATGAATCTAACCCTTAAGGGTGGTATGTACATGCACATTCTAACAGCTTTAAAATATTGCATGAATTCACAGCAATTATAAACCTGATTTAAATTAAGTGATATACAAGCATAGTACTGATTCTGGCTCCCAGGGGAAAAGCTAAGAAGTGGTTAAAAATAAAGTGCATTCCTGCTTGAGAAAGATAAAGAATAGTGCCATACTGTAAATTGATGAAGAAGGCAAAAGCGAAGCAAAGCAAAGTCATTCTCTGCCTCATCATCTTTCAGCTATTATTTGACTTTGAAATCATAATATCTATACCATTTGTTTTAGTGGAACACTGTAAGAATCAGTCTGTCCTTTCAGTGCTGTCATCATGCTGAGACGTCTCACTTCAATGCTTATTCTGACACTGTATTTCACAACTAATTTATTTTTAAATCTGAATTCTGATGCAGTTTTTAAAAATGGGGAAACAAGATGAAAGAATAAAGTAGGGATTCTTACAAATACTTGGTAGGGCTAAGCATTCTGGAATTATCTCAATTTCTTTTTCTTTTTTTTTTTAAAGGTGACTGCCCAAAATTTTGGAAATAAAACATTTTTTTCCTCTATTTTCTGAAGTTCAACATATCAGATACTATCCACATACTATCCTGTCCAGCAGGCATCATTCATTACCTTATATTAATATAGAAGATTAGCAAGCTGAATTACAATACTAAAATAACCTTCCTTAGGGTCTAGAAGTTTATCTGGGGATCACTTACAACATCTTGAAAAATACAGATGTTGATGCCTCCATTAAGAATGATGTAGATAATAGAAATCAGAGATAACTGAAGATTAGATAATCTCATCTGCCCCTGAGTATACAGAATAAAAACTAGCAACTGAGAATATATGAGAAACAGCACTGAAGTGGAATTGCATTTTACTCTAGCCAATGAAAGTTATGACTGCTGGATTTTTTGAAAAACAAAAATCTGTAAGGAACTCAAAATCCAAATTTTAAAAAGCAGTACTTTGCAAACAGTGATAAATTTATATATGCTATAGAGGGCATTAAAAGCTGGTTGTAAAAGTTCTACACCCCCCCCCTTTTTTTTAATCTACGTTGCTCAGATAATAATGACAGCATACATGCAGAAAGACACTTTGCTTAAAAACATGACCTGAATGTCTTGTTCTTCAAATAGTCCCATTCTAAAATCACTAACTGCACAGACAAAAATTTAGACTTTGGATTAGATTATTTTGAAGGAAAAATACTGAATACCTTTCAGTTCAGGAAGTTCCGTCAGTTATCGCTGAAACATTAAACATGGTATATTTGTTACTCACCCGTGGCTGTGAAAAAAACACCTATTGTAGTACAAATTGGAAGAATTCTGTTCAATTAGTCAGTGAAGCACCCAACCATTTCCCATTATGTTTTCATTATTCTAACCCATTTGGCAGGACTGAATCTTTAAATTGGGCATTGGCTATTTGCACCTGGGTCAATAACCACGCGGTCGCGCTGGTTACAGTTCATTGACATCTAATGAAGGGTTTAAATTTGACTAATGTAATCTCACAACATAAAGTCAGGCTACTTGGAAAGCAATTATACATGAAGAGACCAGACAGTTCTCTGGAAAAAAAAAAAAAAAAAAGTGCTCACAATGAATGTATGGGAAGAGATTATTAGAGCATTATTTATCACTATTAGTATAGAATTACTTTATTACCCATGTAGTAATTCAGTGTAAACTACTGTCCTTGCAGCAGGCGGAAACATCAGCTGAATAGTATGAAAGTTGGTTTGGAGGTTATGTTAAGTTCAGATTGAGAACTTGCTCGGAATCCTGGTTTTCTAACACATAGCTTGCCTGTTTCCAGGACATTTAAAATTTTAGTATTCTTCCTTAAAAAGATTAATATTTAAAAGCAAGGAAACTACTAAGCAGTAGGGAGCTGTCACTGGAGATGAGCCCGCCACGGACTTGTTACTAAGGGACAATGCCATGGCCCCAGCCAATGTTACCTGCAGGGTTTATAGGTAAATGACAAACTTGGTTTAGTTCCCCTTTGAAATCAGTTCTCACTATAGAGAGCCTTGGCTCATAAAACAAAATGGAAAGATATTACCTTAATCTTAGTGACTGTTGCCTCCCCTCAGTTCTATACTCTCAAACTTTCCAGGAAAGGTCCTCATGCACATTAACTGCATCAGAATCCAGCTTAGCTCACCTGAGCTGTTTCCCTTGTTGAGTATCATTCCAGTGCACACAACGACACCATTACCAGACCCAAACCTGGTGTCATCTCCCATTTTCATAACAAAAAGAAGTATAAATCTCTACTGAAGTACACAGCATAACCTTAAGAATAACAGTGAGATAACACCACAGTACTAATTATCTTGTCCACCACATATTAGAGCCATAGAGAAAAATAGCTACTTGCAGTGCAGGATATAGGAGCGGAAAAGATGGAAGAAAACATAGCAAGGTGAAGAAAATACAGCACTCAGTTTTAGGCCTACTGAGTCACCTTCCTGTTTTTACAACTTCTAGAGGAAAAACTGCCAAATGCACCTCATCTTCTTAAGCTTTCTTGCACTTTGTCTCCTTCCAATGTCCTGGGAAGGAGAAACTCAAGTTTCTATTGCTAGATTCACCCCTAGAGGCCTTCCAGTGAAAGAAGAATTAAAACAATAGAGAGCAGGACTTCAGTAAATCCAGAAGACTGAGGACAGATGCTCCCACCTATTCTGGTAGGGAACAGATACAACATCTCTGAGCCAAAATAGATGATAGATACTGGTTACTTCATGAAACACGAGCAATACCGTCAGCGTAATTCCCCTCAGTCAGTCTGAATTGAGGGGAAACATTTTCCTTACAGCTTGCATCATTTTAATACCTCTTTGCACAGGAAGAATAAGATCAAAATTCATTGAGCCAAATGAAGTAAAATAATTGCTTCTTCCCTGAATTTTAGGACTGTTTAAGCCAGTATATTGACAGAGTTATCCTCTCTTCTGTGGATTTTTTTCCAACAGTTCACAGGAACGAGTGAATAAAAATTAATCTTAGTTATTCCTGGACAGATCATTTCTCAATAAGAAATGAAAACCCATGTGCTATTTTGGCAGAGGACTCCTCTGCTCCAAGCTGCAGTCTACAACCCATTGATCTTTATTGCAGTATTGAACAGAGGTAGTAGCAGCAATCAGATAAAAAATGTTCCAAAGCTTCCCCAAAATACCCAGAAATTTAGCTCTGTATGCTCACAGCTATGGAGGAGCAGGTGGCCACACTTTTCTATCAGGTAAACAGATTCCGTCTGTCACTGCAGGCTAAGGTTCCAGATGATCAGCTTATTTCAGTGTTTTGTGCTGAAGTCTGTATGCAAGTATAGCAGTCTGGACTAGCCTGCTGGACAGAAGGCATTGAGCAGACAGCTCTCACACTTCATTAATTTATTTTGTAGCCATTCATAGCCAAATTAATTTTTGCAGCTAACGTACAGTGATCCCAGGGCTGAGGAACCAAGAACTGGATGACTTTGATTTGAGTATAATTCCTATCTTAACTGTGCCACATACACTGATAGCACTTCAAATTTCAGGAACTTTAAAGCAAATCTCAATATCATAGTACACTTCTGCTTCCACATTATGCTTTATCTGTCTGTCCTTTGAAAAACAAAGCAAACCAATTTGTTGGCATCTTTATTTTTCCAGGTCTTTGAAATTATTTTTGTTGTTTTGCTCTATGTGTTATCATCATTTTTACACCTAAATAATATGAAGTGAAGTGAATACTAAATAAAGCTAGTTAAACCTATTTTCTTGTACCCTGATTTTTAAATAAGCAACATTTGAATTAAAGTACATGCAGTTTACAGCTTGAATTACTAGGCATCTGACTTCCACATCTATTCTTGGAGTTTCACTCATTACATACTATTTATCAATTTTGTCTGAAAAAAAAAAAAAACTATCACAGTAATAAATATATTTAGAGGACACAAATAAATTCAGGGTGGAAGAAAACAGAGTCCCTTCTCTGGAACTCTGATCAGGGCAAAGACTAGAAGAGTGGGAAGCTGCAGGAACTGTCAGTATAAGCACACAGTTGGTCAGATTGGCAGGTACCCTCCATGCTGTCTCTTCATTCTTTTCTTGGCACCACAGCAATTACACAAACATGACTCAGTATTCACCTTGTACAAGGCAAAGTGAATTTTACATGGAGCTTACTGTTCTGCGTTTTACGCTATTAAAAAGGAAACTATGTTAATCCCAAGAGGTGCTTATGTACGTTACCTCTCTCAACCTAGCACAAATTTTGAAAAAGTTTCTGCCATTTCTAAAGACTTTTAGCAAGTATTCAAGTATTCTACACAAAGGAAAAACCTCCTTTTTGCACCTAAGGGTGCAAAGTCTTCCTCTTTTGATGCCTGCTTTTATGGTTTTAGCTGCAAGCAAAGAATTGTATGCTGGTAAGAAGTCACTTTCCTATTTTGCAACCAGGCTACATTTCTTCACTGAAACGGCAAATAGCTGATACTTTCCTTATAGTGAAATAAGGAAAGTACCTCTGGGCACAATAGGGACGTTTGTGTAAAGGTGATCTTCTCTTGCTATGGAAAGTATGAAGTCCAAGTGGGTAATTGCCAGGCGTGGATACCTTTGGGTGGGAGGCTAGCACACAGAATAAAACAAACATTTCTCCTCCCATGGTCTAAGTGTGCTCAATGTCATTAAGTCATAACACATTTAGTTCTTGGCCACAAAAATATGCTATCCTGAAACTGCAAAACAATGTCTAGAGCTGCTCCAGCAAGTAGGCTGGGAGATACAGGGTGAGGGAATTACCTGTGGTTACTTGCCCTGTTTCTATAGTTAGCTTCTCACCATATGCTTTTGAAACATAATAACATACTGGAAACAAGATATGCACTCACTCACCCCCTTGATCTGACTAAAGTTTGTATGCATTTTTTCTCCATCCCAAACTTTTGTGCAAATCAAAACAGCAAACACAGGAGGAAAAAAAAATAATTGTCAAAATAGTGATTCAATGTGTTGAAATAAAAATAATTTTAAAAAAACTTTCACAAAGACCTTTCTGAAAGTGCCTCTCCCCTCCCAGCCCTCCAGCATCCAGGCTCCCCAGTTACCTCAGCAGTTCTTGGCAAGATGGCACCACTTCATGGGCCTGCCTGGCCTGTGTGCCTCAGCTCTCCCAAAGACTTCTCCAAAATGCCTTCAGGGCTTCTGACCCAGGGCCTCTTATTACCCTCCCTCCTGGAAACTAGAAAAAATATGTATTTTTTTATTGATTAGCCTTCTGGTTTTGTTATTCTTTGGTTTGTGGCCCCTATAAGAAAATAGATCTTTACACTGCCACATCCGTTGACTGAGGGCAGGTGTGGCAGCTTTCAGTATACCTTGCAGGCTGGAGTTGGAAACGCAGCCTGTACAAAGTACTCTGACTGAAAACCTTGCAATTTCAGCACTTCATTATTTTAATATAAAGTCCCACCAACCCACGGACTAACAACCACAGTTAACCAGAAGTTAACCATCAACCACACTGTCCAAATCCTATGTCCATAGACAAGCCTGTTGCTGTAGCAAAAACAGGCCTCGATAAGCCTTTTCTTCCACCAGCTTCACTAATTTGGCTTTTACTTTTATTTGCTAACCCTATTAAAGATTAAACCCATACTATGTTTTCCTTATGTTAACCTACTCATTATTTAGTTAACATCTCCACAGCTGAAGCAGAACTGTGTCTCCTGGTCCAGCAGTCTCTTTCCCGTGGGCTCCCGGTTTGCCGCCCAGGCCTTCCCTCAGGAGCTGAGGCGGTGTGGGGCGTCTGGCAGGCCGAGGCCAACCAGGCAGGTCTGCCTCAGGCTCCAGGAGCCAGCCTGGCCCTGACACCGAGCTGTAGCACCTGGGGTAGGTGCAGGCAAGAAAGGTAGAACGGTAATTTTAATGCTGCCACAGAAGGGAAACCATCCCCTCTGCTCAGTCTGCAATGCTTGCATATGCAGAGAAAAAAGTTTCCTAGTGTTAACAAAGCAACTGTGAAACACCATACATGGAGGGCAGCTGCCAAATTACTTCATCACACTTTCTTCTGTACTGATGCTGCAGAGGAAGTTAAGCAACAAAAACTAGCATCTCTGCATTGCAGCTTTTGCAATACCAGCCAGCACAAGCTGTCGTTCACCAGCATACCGATTTATGTAAAGAAGCACCAGGAGCAGCCACAGGACTAATAAAAATAATATAGTATCATAAAACTATTAAAATAGTTAGTAAATTACAAATTAAAATTGAATATATAAATTATTTTTAAAATTACAAAATAAAAACAATGTGTCAGAACAGAAAGTTTCTCTATGTGCAGAAAATAACAGTGGTATTCCTGTTCCTATTAGGGTACTTGCAATTTCAGGTGTTTGCAATTTCTTTTTAAATTAAGTTTTGCCAGAAGAGAATTTGGTCATAGTACATGCAACTTCATTGCATCTTGCCCTGCCAAGATGGACTGTCTGTAAGTAACGTTTGTAAAGATCTGCACACTCTTATCTCTATTTCAAATTATTTTCTTAGCCGAATGCATTAGGTCTGCTTTCCAGGCCATGAGCATTCACAAAGATATGTAACTTGGGGAAAAAAACAATCAACTATACCTTAATAATTAGCAAATTTTGTTTTTAATTTCAGAATAACGTGTCCAGACAACTTAAGTAAAAATGCTTTTCTACATAGTACTCTTCCTCAGCATCATCTCTCTGTGGTGGCATTGGAGGGCAAGAGACAGGATGAAGGTTACAAATCTCACTGGCAAATATGTATTCATCACTGGATGTGACACAGGATTTGGGAATATGGCAGCAAAGACTTTTGATAAAAAGGGATTCCGTGTTTTTGCCAGCTGCCTGACTGAAACAGGTGCCAAGGAGCTAAAAACTGTGACCTCTAACCAGCTTCAGACAGTGCTGCTGGACGTGAGAGATTCAGACACTGTTAAGAAAGTGGCTGCATGGATCAAAGCTGAAGTTCAGTCAGAAGGTAAGTGCCAAGACAGCTGCCTTTAAAAATTAAATAATAATAATAATTTTGCAATAAAGTGTTCCCCAAAACACCATGCTATGTTCACAGTTTACTCTAATTGACATTTGATGAGTGTGTATGGATGTCTTGTCACCTTCCAGAAACATGGAAGGAGATCTCACTAGAGGCATGTTTTTATGTCTACTTAGTGGTTAGTGACAGCTAAGTATCTGAGAATGCTTCCTCAAAAAGTCAGGCTTATTGACACATCGTTATAAGAACAGAAATTCAATTCCTGGAACCTTCACCAGGACTGCTTGCACTTGCACACATTTCTAGATTTGGGCATGAGTGCTGAGCACCTCCTGTGCTATGTTACAAAGCTAGAGAACAAATTAAAGAAATTCTGCTTAACAAGCTTAAAGAATACTTTAAAACTTGAAAACTTTTAATACATGGCTTCTGAGAACTCATTCTAATTTAGCAAAAAAAAAAAAAAAAATGTTCTTGTGAACCATAGGAAATAAATATAATTACTTTGAAATACTGCTTTTCATGCCACCCATAAAATAGAAAAATCCTGTTTTTTTGGCCCAAGACAAATTGCTGCTCCTATTACTGATGTTAATTGATTTCAGTTGCACTAGTATTGCAGTAGGGCTTACAAAGGCACAAGATTCATTAACTGGATTCTGCTAACTTTGAGCCTTAAATCAGGTCTATTATGATGTGCCATAGTACCAATTATACTTTATGTTAAATTCCAGTTTCCATGTTACCTTTCCTCTCTTCATAAAATTGCTTATAACTTGTTCAGATTGCTTTTATTCAAAACTGTGCTTGGTTCCCAGCAAAAAGTGATCTCGTTCCCTATGAAAAGTTATGAGTAAGGTCAAATCAGATTTGTTGTCCTTTTGGCCCATCACTGACTCGCTGTGAAGTCTTACCCAGTTCAATTATTCTACTACATAAGGCAAAAATTTGTTTCCTAATGTTCTTTTTTTTTCCTTGCAGGTCTCTGGGGACTTATTAATAACGCTGGAATTATGGGGCCATCCGCTCCTACAGACTGGTTGGATATTGAGCACTTTAGAGAACCAATTGAAGTTAATTTAATCGGACTCATAAATGTTACAATAAATATGCTTCCCTTGATAAAACAAGCAAAGGGAAGGATAGTAAATGTATCCAGTGTTGGAGGTCGCCTAGCCTTCAGTAGTGGAGGCTACTGCCCTTCAAAGTTTGGGGTAGAAGGATTTAATGACAGCTTAAGGTATAGCATACTGTGAGGAAAGACCACTCTTTGTTTCCTAGGCTAACAGACTAACTGAAAACCAGCATATGCAGAACACAAGTTGATTTAGCAGCCTGGCACTTGATATAAAACTGAAAAATACTGGACACTTTGGGCTAATTCTTTTTAAAAGCGCCTTTTCTCAGCATAGGTTATGTCACTTTTGAAGACTAAGATACAAAGCCTGTTTGGCACATAAGGTGTCCTGAGGTGGTACTGTGGTGTGGCTGGTACTCTTGAATATTCATAACTAGCTTACCTCAGTGTGCACAAGGGGCTTATTGCAGAGGAGGTTTGACTCAAGGGAACTGAGATGTCTCTGCAGTATGAACCTAATTTTCCTGTTTAAAAGTGCAACTGGAAACTGCCAACAGCAGCCCATCCAAAGGGAAGGGAAAAACAAACAAACAAAAACATGAGCACCACCACCACCAAAACCACATACAATGAGTTTTTGCTTGATATTAATTTCTGGCTAAGCTTTGTTCTCCAAAGTGTCTTCTCTTAATAATACGAGTCATTAAAGAGATCTAGAGAATATAACAAACTAATTCTGGAGACCACTATGGCTTCTTCACGTAAAACAAGGAACAATTCGTGTGCCTAAATCTATAGGGCCATTTTAGATACCAGGAGGTATCCATGATGCTTGCACAGGGCTGACAGATAGGACACATGGCCAAAAGGATGTGTACCAATCTGGAACATCAGATGGAGGTTAAGAGGGACTCATTAAGACATGTGAAATGTCTCTAGATACTTACATTTAGGCAGCCAGACAGTCTTACAGGCAAGTCAGATAACTAATGAGCAACTGCAAGGTGAAACAGGATGCAAAATACAATATGCTAGCTACTGCACAGTCACTGCCTATACATGTTCACACTCTATCAAACAGGTAAGATAGTTCATCCCTCTTTCATTTTGAGATAACAGGCTGAAAGTTCACAGCTATGCTTGCCTCACAGTATTTGTGTGCTGGTGTGCCATATAAAGCCAGAAATGAAAGTATTAGTACAGAAAAAAATACACCAAAATATTTTTTTAAATAATCCCACAATATTAATAAGAATGTCTAATGAGATTAAATTGTTGCACTGTCTTTGCAGGAGAGATATGAAAGCTTTTGGAGTTAATGTTTCTTGCATTCAACCTGGACTGTTCAATACACCATTAGCCAGTCCAGTAAGGATTCTGAAAGAGAAGGAGATTATTTGGAATCAGCTTCCTCCCAGCACTAAAAAGCAATATGGAGAGGAGTATTTTCAGAAAGGTGAGGCAATTTCCAGCCATTTGAATAAAAAGAAGCAATGTGTTTCTTGCTGAGAAAGCCTTGCAAAAGGGCATTACATCTTCTAATCATTCTGACTTTTTGAAGAGACTATATGGGAGAAGTTACTCTTCAAATGCCTCTGCATCACAATATGGCCATCCACACAAAAGACTCGTTCAGGGAAACTTTATTCAAATCTCAGTTAAAGATTAATTGTTTGTGTTGACGTGTAGCTTTTGAGCAAACTCCCAAACAGAAAAACATTTATCTGATGATGTAACCAATGTGCTTGCTATGTTTTTCTGTCATTATTCGTTTATTCAGTAATCAAATAGGGATAAATTCCCTTCGCTTCTGCTAGCCCCAGTAGTGATGAAGCCACTCAGGAATTGTCTGCAGAGACTACTTGCTTAAGCCTGCTTCAACAGAAACTGTTTGTCTTTTGTTCCTTGGGCTTTCTCTCCCTTCAAATTTCTTCTTTACAACTGCACTTCACAGCTTTCTGCAAAGCAATTTCCCTACTAAGAGAGACTCATTTACAACCACCACAGCATTTCTGTTTCCCTTGGCCTTTTTCAGAGTTAGGTTTATTCTGAGCTACTGTCATTGCAATACAAACCTAGTTTTGCCATGACTATGCCACAGTAAAAGGTAATTAGGCTGGTTTGGGAGTAAACTATATCACAGTATCATTATGGATGGCGTAGTTGGTCCTCAGAAACTGCTATGAATTCTTCTGTAGGGAGAAACAACAAATACCAGTTCCTTAGTGAAACTGCACAAATCAGCGTTGGATGAAGAGTTAAAGTCACTTTTCGTCTCACTGAACGGTCTTTTGAGTTTTACAGATGCAGCAAAGAAAGAAAAACTGACCAAGATCTGTCTTAACAAGGACATTTCCCTGGTTGTTGAGTGCATGGAGCATGCCCTAACAAGCCTCTATCCACGCACCCATTACATCATTGGGCAGGATGCAAAGTGGTTTTGGACTCCCCTTTCAAGAATGCCAGCAGCTGTACAAGACTTCTTACTCCTGAGAAGCAGAGCAAAGCCCGCAGCTTCCCATGCAAACTAAATCTTTGCCAATATATTCTTCATTGCAGAAAAGGCCAATTCCGTATGATTTGTCCTTTATATCAACATAATACAGACCATACCTGAAACACACCCTCATGCCCTATAAATGTAAGAAATACATCTATTTCTCCAGTATCTGCTACTATTAAAAAATAACTAAAAAAAATACTTCTTTTATTACTTTAATTCATTTCTGGAGTGTAAACCAGAGAGAACAAAGGAACTAATAAGTTTTCAGAAATGGCTGTGACTTTGCAAATCCTCCACCTTAGTTTGAGAACCATCAGGGGTTCCAATTTTCACAAAGATCCACAGGACAAAAGTATCCCAAGAAAGCAGAGAATGCAACTTTAAGCCCCCACAGCTGGAAGAGTTCTGTCATCTCAGGCAGAGGAAGGAATGGAAACAGGGCCTGCCTTTGAGAGAGCTGAGTTCTTGCAATATAATCTAGCAAGGACAGCAGAAAGTCTTGTTCCTGATGCTGCCTTTTTTTTTTTTTTTGAGGCCAAGGAAAGGTGCAGTCCTAACTGGAGACAGAGCAAAATAAAGTTCCTGAATTGTTCAGATGGTTGCAGTTCACAATATGTCCCACTTGCAGGACTCTGCAAAGCTTGGGTGAGGCATTTTCCTGGTAATTATGCTAAATCCTGAGGATCTGTAAAGTCCAGCATTACCCCTGTGTTGTAAAGGATCTGTAGCTACAAAAGTAGACAGTGGATCCAGCTACAGGGACTCAATGCCTGTAATTTACGTACTGAAGAGCTAACGCGTTATGTTTTGTTGTTTGTTTTTTTTTTTAATTCTGAGCTTGCAAGACTTCTGGTCTGGAAGTTATTTCTTGTCATAATAATAACAACTCTGTGTTTTGTGAGGTGCAGACCGGCTCTTCTCTTGTTCAGTTCCTGACGACACAAGTGTCTGCTACAATCTGGCACTGCTGGAATTCATCGTGACAAAGCAGCCGAGACACACAGAGATCCCACCTCCTGCCTGCAGCTGCACATTGCTCAGGAAGTCATTTCCCACTGCCATGGAAACTGGCCTGCAAACAAAAAAATACAAAAAAAAATGCTTTCCCCACCCTAGTGAATTTGCTGTGATATGACCAGGCTAAAGAGCAAGTTACCCAGTGGCTACCCTGATATTGTTGGTTTACGATTTAATTTCTTTGGAGCCTGCAAAACACTTTTCTTAACTTTTCTCAGTGCAGCTTAGGCTTGGGCTTTAATGTGGTCATTTATTTCGTTTAGATCTCAGTTATCTGAAAAGGTCATTCTTTCCAGAGCACATTTGAAGTGAATACCTTTGAACTAGCTACTCCTACTGAGGTATTGGTGGCATTGCTTTTGTCAGTTTGATTTTACAAATACTTTTATGCCAAGCAGAGTAATAGAAAACCAAGTTCTCTTCATTTAACACAAAAGCCAAAGGTTGCTGTGTAGCTGTCTGGTGAGCTAGTGGCTTCCCTGTCCCAATCAGCGTGAGCTGTTAGTTTTCCAGGCAAGAGCTCAATCCATCTCTGTCACTGAAATTCTTGGCTCCTGCAGAACAGACAGCATGAGGCCCTAGTGATATGAATGGTGTCCCCTGAACTAAGAGCCCTGGCAGCACCTCAGACAGAGTCTCATTCTCTCTATAGAAGTTAAAGCATTTTTTCCACCAAGATTACTCAGCTGAAAGTGATTAAAGAAATAAAACAAAGAAAGTAGAAAATAGCAACACCTGCTCCAATCTGTATCTTTAGAAATCAAAGTTTGGCTGGCTTATGTCAGCCTCTGTCAAACCACAGGTCTACTATCGGCTGCTGCAAGACCCTACCACTGCAATGGTTAAAGTTCAAAAAGAATCTGGGACAAGGCACACTAGCTGTAAATATATTTTTTAAATTAGCAATGCAGGAAAAATATCAGCTGCTCATTGCAACTGCTAAGACACTTTTCATTGTACGAAGGGCCAGATTCTGGTGGTCTGTTCTCCACCAGCAAGTCTTCCAAGATACTAAGCAGGATCTATGCACTGAGCCTAAATCTGCAGTAGAGAAACTCCTTTTAAACTTTGCCTCTTATATTTCTGTGGCAGAGGACTGCTACCTGCAACAGCAGGAATCCTGGCCTGACACTGCTGTTCCTCTGCAACAGGCTTTGCCTACTGGTAGCAGGCTGTTCTGTGGTCATTTCAACCATACGGAGTCTGTCGTTTGAAATCACGTCAGACAGGACTAGGCAGATGAACCAAAGTGGGAAGGAAGCTGCCCACCAAGCAGAGGACAACCTTCCCTACAGCTCCTGGCAGGGGTCCCCAGCCAAGCTAGGCAGCCTGTGATTGCCATAGGCAGGTAGGTCATCTGCTCAAGGCCAGATCACTTCCAGCTCCGTCCTGCAACCTCACTTGGATTCCCCTATTTTATTTCTCTTCTTATTCAGTTAGTTTCAGATCAATTTTCACCTAAAGCTTATTAATTCATTCTACCGCTGAGAAGGGTCTCTGCACAAGCCTCCTCTCTTTCTGCAGGGAAGTGGTTGAGTCACCATCCCTAGAGGTTTTTAAAAGACATTTAGATGTAGAGCTCAGTGATACAGTTTAGTGGAAGACTTGTTAGTGTTAGGTCAGAGGTTAGACTAGGTGATCTTGCAGGTCTCTTCCAATGTAGATGATTCTGTGATTCTGCAGCATCTGGGAGTGGAGGCCACACAGCGCTAATGGGGAGGAGTGAAAACTGGGGGAAAGGAGCTATGCTTGCACTTACAGACAAGAGCAGCTGAATCACAAGTGCCCGGCAGACTCTGGGCCAGGTAGCAAACTACCAAGCAGTCATATGTTAAGAGTCTTTTTTTCATGCAAATTGTAGGGCTTTTAATTGCACAGTTGGTAGAATTCAAATTTTATTTGAAAAATATTGCTTAGTTACTCAGGCAGTTGATTTGTTTAAAGTACCATAAAGCTGCCCCCTGGACTAGAGCAAATAATTTTGTCCCTGAGAGCTGACAAACACAAGGATGTATCTTCCTCAGTCTTTGTTCCCAAAAGACCAAGTCCTACCAAGAACAATTCACTCACGTGCAGGAGTAAAGATGGAAGTCCAAACCAAGCCCAGTTAAATCAATGGGAAGATTCCTGCTGATTTCAACACAATGCACAGGTCAGTCCTTCCCAACTGAGCAGGTTAATTCTCCCTAGTGAGTCTGGACAGTCCCCCAGGTTTTAGATTACATATAGCCAGCAAAGCTTATACAACAAAGGTAGGATAGTCAAGGATGGAGCTTATCATGGAGGATTAATAGCAAGTAAGTCCCTAAGATAGAAGCATCACAGCACAAGTCGTTAATTATCAACAGCAAGAAGGACTGTGTTTGTCAGCCAACATAAAACCATCACACAGAATTTACAGAGGGATTCTTCTGAAAACCACCACCACGCACGTGTTGGTGCACAAGCTTATGAGTTTGTCTCAAGCAGTTTCTATGTTCTGACATGGAAAATAACTGGTGAAGTCAACTTGTGAGCACCTGAAGGTACACAGTGAGCTTACACGTCTCCCCAGAATGTGAGCACCAGTGCAAGAACAGAGCTCATGTCTAACGTTACAGTGAGCAGTACCTATTATACGCATTTGCAGAGTGGCTAAGAGATCAAATTAAGCACTTGTTTTTGAGTGCACAGATGAGAGAGAACATGTAGCCTCTTCCTTTCTAGGGAGGTTTTTAATCAATTGTTGCTTATCTAAGCACCTACAGGTGCTGAATAAAATGCTAACTCAGTAATGTTCTTCAGAACATCTGGAATCTTTCTCGACTCCTCTATTTTGAATGACTGGTTCAGTCACCTAAGAGTTTACAGGGCTTTATTTGCCCTGTGTTTTTTACCAATGATGTGGTAAAAAATCTGAACTGCAAGCAGTACAAGGAAAGATACAGTCATGCTGAGAAATCAGCCCTCATTTCACTGGACTGACTTTCTCCTCCTCAGTATTTTGCATGGAGGTGGTTTGGGTACGTATTACTTTTACAATGACATATTAAAGGAAGAACTTAAGTTACTTGCTGATAGTTTGTATCACACTGTCCTCTTTACACAGCCAGCAAAAAAAAACCAACCAAACAAAAAAAACACCTCTTTCCTAAGAAATACAAGTGCAAAGCCCTGCATGTGCAGGAATAAGTCACATAAGAGTGGGAGATGTGATGCGTTTGTGCCTGGGTACTTGTTCAGTTTGTTAATTGAAAACTAGAGGTTTGGTAGCACCAGCAGGGTAACTGATTATTTAAGTTTGTACTTTGCAGTATCTGGAGAGCTGCTGGGTGACCTGTCAGAGCACTGCCTGACCATCTAAACCATACCCCAAGGGTTACCTGAGTGCTGCTTCTGAAGAACAGAGGCCATACACTTCCCTTTGCCAGCTCTTCCTCAACATGCCTAGTAGGCCTCGCTATGCCATAGCAGAACGCTGACTTCTGCAGGTTTTGCACTGTAAGCACAGTGGTGGATAAAGAAATCCGAGCTGTATGCAGACCCCAAACCTCACCGGGCCTGTGGTTCTCTGGCAGAACTGCCTAAGCACACCTGCTGTGACAGTAAAACAGTTACGTGCCCCTTCAGCAGGGTCTATTTGCTTCAGCTTCCTATGCTGAAGAGAAGCAGAGGGATGCTGCATTTTGCAGTCATCTAAGGATCTAAAAGGGCTCTCAGTGTAGTCACGCTGCTTTTCCTTAAAATCAATTGCTTTTATAATGGCACTTGTGTGTGTGCAAGAAGCCAAGCTCCATCCCAGGAGTTCTCAATTTGCTAGGCAAATATCAGCATTTTAATGGGAAGTAGAATTTGCCTTTAGCTATTTACTGGCTACACTAGTAATCAGAATTCAATATTTCTGGAAATATATCAAAACTTGAAATACCAAGCTGACATTTTTCCTGGAAACACACTCTTTGCCACTACAGGCAGCTATTTCAAAATTGATATGCCCCTGACAGAGAAGAGGCTTTTTAGTGTTGCAGAATTATCAAACAAGAACTCTTTTCATACAACATTGCACATTCACAGAACTAGCCAATTTTCTTGGAGGAAAATTTTAACTGAAACTGTTTCTGATTCTGACCCAGTCTCGTTTCAGCAGATAAGACATCATCTAGCAGAATAAATAGTGGCAAAAGGCTCCAGTAGAGAAAAGCCCTCCACGGTGCTCAGCACCAAATGTCCACGTGCTGTTGGCGAGGGAGCACTGGATGTCCGTGAAGAACTGGTGGCTTTGGGACTGCAGGCTACGGACACAGCCCGGGGTTCAGGGGTAGGGATGAGCAGCGGAGGCTCCATACACAGCACTGCCTTCTCAGCCCCAGGCCTTACAGATCTTTTCTGCCAATTATGGCTAGTGAAACCCAGCAACTGGTGCTAACCAGAGCAGTCCCAGGTGTTCCTCTAAGAGGAGTCAAGCGTGCAGCCTGGCCAGACTTCACAGAGCCCCTGCTGCAAGCTGAAACAATATTTCTGCAGTGTTTTAATGGTGCTTTGTCAGAGTGTGCTCTGTAAGTCACAAAATAAATGTCACCAACTGAGTGAAACATTACAACAATGATTCCAAAGTGCACACATTCAGGAGCATTGAGATCCTTGACAGATTTTACAGGGACATTCACAGCAAAAAAGCCAAGTATCCAGCTGAGGTACCAGAACTAAAGGGTCAAATCTGTTAGCCTTGACACAACAGGGAGACAGGCCGCTAAAACGAACAGTGCAGCCCAGAGACCAATCTAACACCCCAAAACTTTAACGGAGCCTTCCTGCAGACTGCGGTGGAAGGAGAAGCAAACTCTTACCTGCATATATTTGCTTAACATTTTCATATCAGAGAGAGTTAACCAGTAGCTCAGAGGTCCACAACTACAGAGGCATCCAACTATGTCAAATAACATTATTAAGTGGCAATTAATATTGTCACTGGTCATGTATCAACTGTGTCTGATGTCATTATATAATGAGTCCAACATTCATTCACTATCAGGTTCTAAGAGTCTGTCCACGCCTACTTGATTAGATGATGGTGAAATTTAAAATCAAAATAAACCCAAATCACTATCTCAGTAGGATCAAGAACACCAGAAGTACTCTAGCAACCAGACCTAATACAGTGAGTTTCCTTTACCATTCGTGTTTTAAGGTAGGGAGGATGTCAAACAAAAATCAGCCAAATGAATGCTTAACTTCAGACAACTGTGAGTTACAGAAAAATGTAAAAGAAACACCCCTTCCTGTTAAGAGTACTTGCAGGACTTAAAAATAATCATAAATTCCTTTGTTTTAATGTATCAGTTCATTCTTTGAATACAATCATGTCTGCACCTATACATGTATGTAGGCAACTACAGCCTCAGTGACTGCTCAGTACCTGTACAAAAGTTTCTTTAGCAGGATGTCTGGAAGACGCTGACCAGCCTTCCCATACATATGGGTTTTAATGAATTCAGTTAAATTCTTGCACAAAGCAAAAGTATGAATAGAAAGACAATAATCAATCATGAAGATTTTCCAATGCCAAGAACTGTATCCTACACTTAGAACTCTGTAATAAGTAAACAGTATCTTCCTCACCTGAGTCAGGAAACCTTGGGTTCCCTCAGTGCTTTTTTGAGGGCAGCGTCTCCATGCACGTCCCTATGTATTTATGTAAACATAGTTCCCATGTAATATATTCTACTTCACTCTGTACCAGCACGAGACAGGGAACGAGGAAGGAGACAGAAGGCTCGGAGACTGTCCCAATGTCTCTTTTGTCTAAAGAGCAGAGAGCAAATGGGTCACTGTCACACAACACATATCACAGAACAAATTAAGTCTGCAGACCCACCATTACAGCTTTGGCTTTTCTGGTCATTCTCAGGCTGTCTGCTTCCATGCTACAGATTAGAAAAGCAGACTGGGTGGCATCGTACAAAGAGAATTGTCCTTCTTCCCGAAAGAATTCCTCTCTTTCCAGTATTAGCACAGATAATTGCCAGAGTTCACAAAAAAGAGCCACCACCAGACACTGCTCTAAGAACTGATGCAGTCATTCCTTTCAGTCTTAAACATCCTGAGAGGACAGGGCTGACTAGGGAGATTGACAAGTGAAACTTGCAAACAGTAGAAAACTGTTGAAAAGGAGGTCAGGAGAAGGTTTTGCCAAGGCATATATTATTCATGGATTACAATTACATTGTGCCAAAGCTCCTAACCCCTGCTCTCCTCTAACTTACAGTGAGCTGGAAGGGTTGCAACCAGAAACAAAGCCCCTTATGGGAACTCAGTCTAAGGAAGTTGGGGGATTGGCCAAGCATGTTTACTTCCTTGCATTTCCAGATCACTAACTTATTTGCTAATAGCTCTCACTTTCAGACTCACTGCACATAGCAATTTTGGCTTCTGTACTTTCTCTTGTCATTTACTGGCTCATCAGAGACAGTAGAGTGAGAAACCTGAGTGGAAAGTATGTCTTCAGAACAGACTGTGACACCAGACTTGGAAGTGCACTGGCTAAATGGCTTGACAAAAGGGAATTTTGTGTCACTGCTGCATGTGTCACAGAAAGAGAGGCCAAGAGCTATGGTCCTGCTCCTCACTCTCCCTAAAGACAGTGAACGTGGACTGGGCTGACTCCAGCAACATTCGCCAGGGCTGTGGTATTTGTGATAGAGGAGACTTCTGGCAAGGGTACATGGCAAGGTCAGTTTCCAGAAAAATAATGCAGTATAGCCAAACCTAGTCTAGCTAAGAATTCTGGAGCCTCTCTGCTACCTGCAGAGTTTTTCCTCTTACTGATAAAACACATTCACTCGTCAGTTCTGCTACTTCTCAGTTCAAAAAGATTCTCTTCAGCAATGTTTCTGGGCTTACCTACACTTTTGACAACAGGGTGCCTAAAAGTTAACTTAATCAAAGTAGATCATTCCCTGGTGTGTTTTGCAGACTCTTATTGGTGCAGTTGAAGAATCTTGTCAGGGGAAAGTGCTAACTTGCAGTAGAATGAACTTTCTGGCAATAAAACTAGCTCACCCAATTAATACAGCTGGCACAGAGCTCTTTAACCAATCCTGTAGCAAACCAAATAGTGTTTTTGCATGGCTGAATAAGTCTGATTTTTGTAATACACACACTAGCAACTGGACTACCTGTAACATCTAAATGCTTGCCATTTCAGCCAGTTTTCTTAGAGTTGTTACATGGGTAGCTCTTAATGCTGCTGTCATGCATCTCTGAGCACTTGTCTAGAACAAAGGAAGAGCTTGTCTCTGGGTACCCATGAGTGGAGTTAAAATACACGGCCTAAGTTCTGGTTTTGGTACACGGTGATAAGAGATCTGCATGGTAAATATATTCGACTGTGAAAATAAACGTGTTTTATTCTCAGTGTCGACAGCTCAGACCAGATATTGTTAAGGACAGCTGAAGGGGGTCATGGCACTGCAACTACCGGCTGTACCACACAGTTGTATCATTTATTCAATAAGCTGATAAATTAATTAAGTAGCTGAAACAGCAAAAAACAGTATATTATACCAATACAACTTTCTCCCCTCATCATGCAAAGTTCCAGACCGTCCTTGAATGCAACATATGAAGGCAAGATCAAACTAATAATTAGAGCTTACCTCCTCAACGTTGCTGATCCTCTGCAGGTCCCAGCGACACGTTCCCGGTCAGGGTAAGCGCTGCTAACTTTGTCACCTCCTTCTGACACCCTCTACGGAGACTGAGCTCTGAACCTTCAGCCTCTCCTTCCAGGCACAGGCTGTCCTCTCAGAAGCGTCACTATTTATCTAAAGCTCCTCAAGTAATTTATAAGGTAGTAAAGCAGTATTATCAATACACAGGGTTAAGCTAATATTTTTAGAAGCATTGACTAGTTCTGCATGTTTAGTTTAGACCTTTAGACCCCAACCCAGGAAAATCAGCCATTCCACTTTTACCTAGACTCTTCAGTTTTCATGAGAAGTGCACATTAGGAGCCCACACACTTCAGTGGGTAATAGACTCAGTACAGCGGCCCATATCTCCAACTGAAAACATTTGCCTTTAATATTTTACCCATATTCTTTTAGAGTCATTGCCTAAGATCATCAGAAATTTGTCAAGTGTATAGAGTAGACTTAGACATTTACAATCAGGCCCCAGACAGCTCTATTCATCTCACCGAAGTTTTTGCAGGGCATGTGCTTGGCTCCCACTACTACATATGAAACCCTAAGGTAAAATATCACCACATACAGACATAAATGATTCTGGAATCCTCATAGGGCTTGTTGGCTTGGTGAGCAATGCTGAAGAAGAACACCTACGGCACCGACTGGCTGACAGCTGATAACTTCCACTCAGTGCTGGACATTAATCTACTGGGATTGACTGAAACCATGCTCAAGCTCCTACCACTTCTGAAAAAGAAAAAAAAAAAAAAAAAGAAAGAGGGAACAGTAGTCAAAGGCATCGTGGCATTTGTCTGAGGTGGCCATGCCTGTCCAAATGGGGCATGGAAGCTTTCTCTGACATCTTACAGTGAGTACTTAGAAATATATGCATCCAAGAATGGATGCCAAATGTGCTGAGGAAGGGTGACTATGTTTGCCTCTTCCATTTTCTCTCTAGAAATCTTACCTAAAGAAGGTAAATAAAAGAAAAGGGTGTTGGGCACTTGTTTGGGATTTCAATCTCCAGTGCTATAAACAGAGCCACCAAGAACCCACACTGGGAAACATTTGCCAAACCTGGACAAATGGCTAGCACGCAGCTGTCAATCACATGAATCCACTGCATACACAAAAAGTAAATCAACCAGATAGCCTGGTCAGACACACTGAGTTTCCTGGGCAAACTGTATTTAGTGTTTATAGGCTGCTTGGTATATGCTAAATTACCAGATATACATACATGAATGATTAGGACATGTTGCATTTCCTGCATACAGATTACAAAAGTGTACATGCACGTATCTCTCACTGGAGCCTGTTTGAATTCCTTTTTTAAAATAAATTTGGTAGCATACAATCACGGTAATAATTATTAGCAGCCTGATGTTGTGGTTCTGATACATACTCTCAGATCTCTGAGCTCTTCCAAGCTGCTGAGATATTCAAGACCCTTTTTCAAGCTCTTCAGACTCCACAATCAAAGCACAGGGGCATCACAGGTATCCCATCTGGCAAGCCTTGGAGAAGACATCTGACTTCACACCAGGGGTCTCGTTCTCAGACACTGCAGTCTTCAATGTCAATCCTTTTCTGCTGGTCCTACCCTGAAGGCCCTGAGTTATCTTTTTATGCTCTCAGAGCTCAGTGATGACTTTCTATACTTCCTCCACTTCTGTGGATAGATTGTCCCTGTCAAATCAGTTCTGAAGATAACCCTGTCACTCTGTCTTGATTTTGCAGCTTTCTTCCTGGGGAGTTCATTCCAAGTCTGATGTAAACATAAACAGTCACTTTGCACTTGGCCTGCTACTGTCTTATCACAACATTACTACATTCTCCACTCTGAAGTCTATTAATTCATGAAATATGCTCATGCAGCTATTAGCTTTTGTCTCACCACACATGCACTGATAAATGTGTGTATAAATAAACATTTGTGCAGAGCTGGCAATTCAGTTCCCTTTCCCCTACTATTGGTTCAAGAACCTCGGTACATTTACATATAAAGCTAGCATTTTTACAAAACAGTGGTGACCAGAAAGCCTTAGATCTTCACGTGGTTTCAGTAAGAGTATTCTTTCCTCCCATTTAACAAAGTTTTATAATCAGTTCGTAATTCCCTTACACATCATTTCTAGAAATCGGATTATCAAATGCACTTCAGAAAATTCAGCTGAGTGGCCTTCACTGAAGCTCATTGTGTTGTACAGCCTTGGGATGGCTGAGGCATAGCTCAACAGGCCAAGTCTTCACAGGGTCTAAGAAAGCTGTTTGCAAACAATTAGGAATGCTTATATAAAGAAAGCATATGCCCTAATGTAATACGATATAAACTAAAGGCTGATGTATACATGGTCCATTCCTTTGCCATGCTTTAGAACCTAGCTGCCTGGGACTCTGAAGATGTCTGACAGGACAGAGAGGTCATTTTCTTTCTGAAGGAGTCACATTGTAACTCATACTACACAGAGGGAACCAGACTACCAGAAGCGGACTGGCCTTACTGCGCTAACGCTTAAACATTTAACCACAGCCATTTCACCATGAAGTATAGAATAAAGTTCAAACCCAACTGAAGATTTTGCTCACCTTTACTTTTTTCCCAAGCACTGTAATAATCTGCTTCTGCTACAAGCTGAAATACAAGAAATAGCCAAAGTTTTTGTTTGATAATACAAGGTTCAGAGAGAAGTGGCTGTTGCATCCTTTGTAACAGACCAAAAGAGATCACACAGAAAAGTTGTAAATCTACTTAACACTGCTATTTCCCAGAGTTAATTACCTCCTGTGCTTTTACAGTGATAGGTAGTGCATTATGAAGCTAATTTAAACATCTCATAAAATTGCTCTGACATTTGAAGACAAGAACCAAAGTCTCAATATTAATTTATGCGACAGACTTTCAACTTACATGTTTAACGGTTATGCTGTTATTTAGGGATCATTATTGTGGTTTTTTTCTTCTTCTAGGATGCATTTTGGAGTGAAAGTAAGCATTGTTGAGTACAGTTTCTTTAACTCAGGAGTAGTTAATTCAGATTATCATGGAGAGACCTCTCAAGACATTGGAATAGGTTGACTCCTGATATTAGGGACACCTATGGAGAAAAATACTTTTCTGAATGTAAGTACAAAAAGGGCCGTATGAAGGCTCAGAGGTGTATCATCAATGTCTATACATACCTGAAGGGAAGGTGCAAAGAGGATGGAGCCTTGCTGTTTTCCATGGTGCCCAGTGACAGGGCAAGACAGGACAAACTGGAACACAGAAGGTTCCATCTGAACATCAGAAAACAGGTTTTCTGTTTGATGACAGAGCACCGGGAGGGGTTACACAGAGAGGTTGTATAGTCTCCTCCTTGCAGACTACAAAAGCCAACTGGACATGGTCCTGGGCAACCTGCTCTAGGTGGCCCAACTCGAGAAGGGTTTTGGACAAGATGACCTCTGGATATCTCTTTCGAATTCAACCATTTTTTGATTCTGTGAAAATTTGCTGGATTTCAGAAACTTTTGTTAGGAACTCACTGTTCTGGAATACGTGTATGGTAGATGAGGCCTGTTCTATTAGTTTTGCTAGGAGACCGGTGAGATGTGAAGGCCCACTATCTTCCTTACTTCTGAGGTACTTAGAGGCAGAATGTCAGGGGGCAGGGGGAGTTAATTGGTATGATTGTACATTAAGTTTATGCCTTACTGAGAGCTAAAATTTCAGCTGCACTTAGAGTAGAAAAGATCTGGCTCACAACATGGACCGCAGAGGTTTCCGTTTACCTGGTTCTTGGGTATTTTGTAGCACTTGCTGGTCTCTTCTCTGCTGTAGCTGTGCCTGAGTACTTAAGCCAGTAGTTTAAAGCAACCTTCATTATCCATCTACAGAAGCTGTTGCCAAACCTATAAATGTAAAGAATCCTCTCACAGAGAATGCTGAATAAATACTTTCAGGTTTATTTTCTTCTTTGCAGATAGAGAAGCTCAAAGATCATCAGTGAAAAGACTGTGCAACTCTGATATTTCTAAGGTCATAAAATGCATGGAACATGCCCTGATAGCAAAGTACCCCAGGACATGATATGAAGCTGGATGGGATGCAAAGTTCTTTTGGCTGTTTGTCTCCTATGCCCAATGCTGTTTATCTGATATGATCTCTATGATGTTTCCAACTGGCACAGCTAGTGGGAGTTCAGTTCCTGGAGTTCTAATCAACATTTAGCACTGAACTAGCATCAACTTTATGGAAATAACTTAATCCTGTTAAAACTAGATGTCCTCCTCTTTACCAGTTACTAAGCTGCTTAAATTCCCTTCAGAGAACACTTCTTTTCCCTACTTACCAAAAATTCCTGAGTTTGGAGATAGACTTGTAAATTTACTTTTTTGTGCTCAGAAGTGATACATCTGAAGTATAATACATTCATATAATATTCAGCTATAAAGCTGGTTAGTACTACTCACCCAACAAAACATTTGATGTGCTTTTTCTTATTAAGAAAAAAAAAAATCTGCTTTTCAAGTGGACTTCTTCAACATACAGGTTTCTAGTGAATTTGAAATAAAACACTGATCCACTGGTCTTTCTGAACATACATCTTATACTTGTACCTTACAGAACATTATTTACTCAAACAATCATCTGTCTTACGGCATTTGGTCATGGTCGTATTCAATAGTTGCTAAACTTCACAAGCTTCTGAATACAAGAAATCAAATCAAATAGTAACAAAGCCCAGCATATTCCAAAAATTACAATTGCAGAATTTGACCACATATAATCACCCGACTGTTCAACTGTGCAGAGATAAAAACACAAGCTATTTTATCCAAACAGAGCAATACTTATATTTTACTACTTGTATTTTTAATACTTATTCCTGATATTAGTATAGTTTATGGGGGAAATATTAAAATAAATATACATTTACATTTATTTTGTCCCCAGTGTGCTTTGTAAGTTAAAAGGATAATTATTTCACCAATTACATAAAACAGGTCATTAGTGTATGCTACAACCAATTAGTTTGACTGTACAAAGAGTGTGTTCAGAATGGTAAAACAGCAGTTGAAGTTACCGTGCCTCTTGTACACTATTTCTACCTGTTAAACTCCTGGCCAGAGGCTGACATGGTGGTGTTCCTGGAGATTTGAAAATTGAAGGGGTAAAGGTTTTATTTGCTAAAGATCTACGTTAGTGATTAATCATTAATGTGCAATTCAATTAAGCTTGCAAAAATACCATGTGCAGGTCAGAACACCAAATGTAAGAAAAGCAGTTTCATCACTCTGAGTGTGTGTACTGGGGGGCAGGGCACCTGCATGTGTGTTAGCACGTGCAAGAAAGGGTCAGAATATAAAAACAGTTTAGTATTGCTTAAGTATTTCATTGAGGTTCTATTCTCTAGCAAATGACTTCAAGAATAAATTTATTTTACCTCTTGGCATGATAAATATCTGCAGTTATAGTTCTCTCTGCCTGGCCTGACAGCTGTAGAGAAACGTACATTGAAAAAATTAAGCATCATAATTTATCATCCCTATAGTGGCCAATTACAGATGCACTGAAAACTTTAAAAATTGGCCTTCTTTCAAACAACAGAATGAGTCCAAAATTCAGGACTTCAGCCAGGGATTAGCCATAAGGGAAAAATAATTTAAATAATTTGAGGGGTAGAATCTAAAGTTTTTGTTGAAAAACAACAACAAAAATTTACATACTCAGATGATTACATTGTGGTACACTACTGAGTGGAAGAGGCCCAGTCAGAGTTTAGGAATCGTTTGCCATCAAGTATATTAAAGGACCAAATTACATACTACCTACCTTTAGAGTTTCCCAAGAATGGTTTTCTTCCACATCTGAGAAGTTAAAATTCTTACAGGGAAAAAAACCAAACCTCTGTCTATAGTCTCCAGACTAACAAAAGTACATAGAGCATTGACAAAAAAATATGGAATAGGAATATGATAAAATAATACATTTATTAAATTTATTCAGCAGCATAATTTTCCAGTTGTCTTTTCTAATCAAAGTACATTACAAAATAATTAGAAGCATTCTAATTAGAAATAGTATATATTTTGAGAACTCAGACATAAAACAATTAAATAGCAAAAGTCTCGATGGCTGTAATTTAGGAATCTTTAAATTATATGAGTAGCTAGCCAGGAATGCCAAATAATGTGTTCCTGCAGTGGTACTCAAAATTTCCTCAATAGTTCATGCTGTGGAAAGTACCTTGCGTAGTTAATAGAAAAACTGGTAAGACATACAGCATATACTGATAGAAGATTATGGAAATAAGCAGATAACTACAAAGACTGCATTAGTAGAAATTGTTTCCCTTTCTATTAATGTCCACCTCAGGAAATAAATAGTCAATAAAATTAAACTTTCACATTAAAAAAACTGAATCATTTCTTAAACGAAGCAGTATCTTTTGTTTCTGCCGTTTGGAAGTAAGCTGTTATAGAAATCTAGCTACTTCATTTAATAGTACAAATGACTTCCAGAGACTCCAGCTAAGAACAAAGCTATTCCACTGATGATTAGGAGAGAATCTCATTAAATTACATACTCATGACACTAAAATCTAAATATGTCAAATCTTTTTAAGAACACTATTAACGGAATGCTTTTAATGGGAACCTAGAGGAAAAGTACGTCTTATGGATTGAGAGGAAATTGTTTTATCCCAGGCAGTTAAAATATTGTAGGAACAACATTTTGCACAGGTAATTACTCAGCATAATGATGCTGCATTGACTTTTCCATCTTTTGTTTAGATAAACAGAGACACCCATTTCTACATCCAGCAGTAAACATGCCCAGAGCACCAGTAGAAGTTTTAAAAGGTGCCATTATATATTCAAAAGGTCCTGTAGATCAATAATGCTCCTATATTCACTTTGTATTTTTAGTTTAAACCGTTATATAATGAATTTATCCCTAAAAATGCAACCAATTTCATACAGATTTCTACTAGGAACATCAACAAACAAGATAATCTTTGAAAAATTTACAAATGTACAGTATATTTATAACATTACTTTCAGACAGCTTCAGTGCAAAGATATACATATAGTACATCATGATAATTGTTCATAAAAATAGCAATTGGCAATTCTGTCAAAAAACAAGGCATAGTTTCAACATACATCTCCAGCCACTGACTAAAAGATGTATATATTTTTATAAAGCATTTGAATGTGAACCTTACTTTTCTGTTTATAAAAAATACATGTGCAAATGGGTGTGCCTCATTTTCCCTAACTCGGTTACCTACTTACACAACAGAGTCCTCTTTAACAAGATTGGCTGTGTCTTTAAATGTATCCTCTGTTGCTGTATAAGCTAATGGCTGGTCTCTCTTCAGAGTAATCTTGGGAGGCGGTGAAGGAGAGGGAGGAGGGACATTTTCTGTGTCCTGTTGCCGTTCCTTTTCCATCTGAAACAATAATTATAAAATCAAAGTTTACATTCTAATGTACAAAATATCCAGCCTTAGCTTTTGAAAATGTCAACTATCTATTCAAATATTTAGCTGAAGTGTCATAGTATATGTTATTTCTACAAGTCACCGCCTGTAAAAAAAAAGTCAAATGCTAATTCCACCTCAGAAGGTACAGCTGAGGAGATAAGCTACTCCAGACTTACTCTGCACACTGCCACTTCTGGTTTAATGGTTAATGTCAGAAGTAGATTTGTCTATATGCACATACCTGAGTGTAGACAACACTAGCAGTATGACTGTTTGTAAATCATTATTTACAAACTTCTTAGCTTTGGGGAAGTAAATCCTCTGGCTTCCTGAACTCTGTCACCTTGTTCGGGCATCATTAAAACCCAAATTTTCCATAAAATGCAGTTAAGTTTTAGTCGCATGACTGTGCAACTGAGGTTCTTAAGTCATTTAGGCCTTCTGTAAATTTTTAACTGTAAGATGAAAAAGACTGAAATTACTGGCTCAAGTCAGTAGAACTTAAAGTCTTCATACCCAGCCACTGGAGAATTCCTAGCTGGCATAGCATCTTAAAACAACTGTCTCCTTTGACTACATGGATGGAAAAAAATGGACTGTTATGAAAGCAGGGCTGCAGCATGCAGAGACATTCAATTTTTGTGCTGTGCTGAATCCAGGACTGAGAGGGCACTAGACACTTTATCCCCAGTAGTAGAACAGTCTTTTACTTGTGCTGGGACTCTGAGCTGTACTACAATGCACCTACAAGTGGAAACCAGCATGAGAGATCCTGGAGCAGGAGGCGGCCACCATGCTTGGGCTGGGAAAGCTGAGAGGTGGGCAATGCAGCTGTGCTGCTAGCTGAGAACCTCCTTATGCACAAGACTTGATAATTTTTCTCTCAAAACCACTTCAGTACCATCTTCACCTGGGCTGGAATGTCTGTTCTGCTTCACTTTGCAACAGAATCTACCCATATCCTTTATCCTCTGAAAGCAAGAATGAAGTCCTGCAGTACATTAGCTGAAAAATAGCATTATACAATATTAAGGAATACCTCTGCATATATTGGGTTTTCAAAATTAGTGTTTTGTTTCATTTTTCTCTTGAAGAAACTCCACTTTGATTCCTGCAACATAAAAATTATTAGAGCTTTATACATTTCCTTATTATTAATAAGGATATATAAATTTTATTTATACATATCCTTATTATTAAATTAAAATATAGATAAAGTTATAAATAAATGTGAAAAAACACTGACAGTACATTGTGACCAAATGTCTTATTTCAATTTTCAGTAACAAAAAGAACTGTGTTTTCACTGTTTTAAGCAAAAATGCACTTTTTATTGTTTTTTAATTATCACACTTCATAGAAAAAATATACTCTGCTGTTTCTATCAAGGTGTAATTCATCAGGGTTTTACAAATTCTTGTTGAAAGTACAAAGTAAAATCTTAGTTATAATAATTTCTGCTGTGGAGCAATGCCAATTTACAGCTCTCACAATACAATTTTCAAACTAGTATCTGCCCTCAAAATGAAGCACAACACAATGAAAGGAAATCCTCTGTTCAAATCTATCATCTTCAAAATATCGTGGTCTGCCAAGCAGAAAGGGTGTCTTAATCTCAGTAGATTCATAACTGCATGCCCTGGGCCCTTCTGTGCTTGCGTTCCTTTCCTTTCAGTTCCTGACCAGCTCATTAAATCTTGTAAATATAGCCTGGTTAGTTGGACTTGATGCAGATCATATGCCAGCTCCACAGGATTATTTAAACAGAACAGAAACTATAATGCAACTTCCCTAACAATTCAGTTCCTCTGATTTGGAGCACAAAGCAGACAAGGCTGCCCTAGACCACGCGTATATACTACCTGAGGTGCATCCGTACTCTGAGGAGGTTCCTTTGGACTAGCAGATATTACAGAGGCATACACAGGATTTTCAAAATTTTCATTTTCCTTACTACCAACTGCTGTTACCTGTAGGAGAAGAAAAATCAACTTTCCTTAAACAAGAAAAGGAGGTCAAAAGGAAAATGAAGGGTGAAAGGCAGACCTAAGTTTCTCTTACATGTGTTGGTCGAACAACTGTAACTGCACTGGTCCCACTGGCTCCGCTATCTCTGGTTGTATACATTGGATTTTCAAATGTGATTGGCTGTTTCCCTGACTCTACTGCAAAGTTTTCATTCTAGGAAGATAAAAAAACAAACAACAATAAAAAAAAAACAGTAATTCTGGCACAATAAACACATCTGTATTCCCACGAACAACTAACTAGTCCAATTCTTCATTTCTGGGAAAAATCCATGTTTACTTTCACAAAGGGTTAGACAAAATCTAGCATATATTAAAAGCATAATGTTAACTTACTATCCACTATTTTACTCTGGCTTAGCACCATGGACCATTGAATGATCCAGTACTACTCTGTTTCCTAGCTGGACAGAAAAAATAATAAAAAAAAACAGTTGAATAGCTGACTCAAAGTATTTTATGATGAGGAAAGATGACTCCCATACTCCCATAAATCACACCTTCAACACGGAGAAAATAATCAAAAGAAACATAATTCCAAAATAAGCATTTAATTTTAGAGGCTTCAAACTGACACACAAATTAACAAGCATTATCTGAAGTATATGAGAATTGGATTAATTCATTTTGTCCCAGCAGAGAGATTGCTATATTTTTTGAGACAAAGGAGAAATGCTTCCCCTTAGTGAGAACACAAGACTTATGTCACAAATAAAATGTTTCACTTTTTATCTCTTATAAATTAATATTTTGTCATGTATAATATTGTGTGGATAGCACCTACTTCACACACACAGTGTCAAACACAGAGCTCAGCTACAGTGCTCACAGCAGGTGGGCAAATGTGCTGATATGAGTATTTTGTAAGAAAACATTTAGTGCCACATAGGCGTAGCCACTCAGGGCTAGCCAGCCAAGCATTATCGGGTAGAATGTTAATGCAAACAAGTACAAAATCCTACCCAGGCTCAGATACCCTGCTCCTTGTCACAGACCCATCACAGGAATAGTGGGGACTAATGCAGGAATAGTACATCAGCAATTTTTTTTATGCCTACCTCACTTTTACAAATGACTGCCTCACAGCACAAAGATTGATACTTGTACTACCTAAGTATACCTCTTTACCTGTAGTTACCCTCCTGTTGGTTCCTTCAAATTAGCCTAGCTTGGCTAAGAACAGCAACACTGAAAAATATCCCTCCAACATCCACTTATACATATGCGGTACAATTTTAGGAGGAACATCCCACAGTTCTTTGCTGCTGTAAACCAAACCCTCTGAATTCTTTCCCAGAGAACTACACAACCTTTTGGTTTTAATCTGAATATATAGGGTAAAATAATGACATTTAAGTAGAACTAACTGGTATCCAGATCTGAATGTTACTAGCAATGCAAAAAAAATGCATCAGCTGGACTTCAGTATATGCTAATATTAGGCCAGAAAAATGGAAAGTACCATAATGTTTTTCCATGCATGAAAAAGACTTCAGGTAGTAAATCAAGCCTAAAGCTGTTTTCCATGTATTTACTGAAAAGTTCACATGGTTGTTTCATTACAACAGCTGCTTAGTTTTAACAATTAATGTGCTTCTTTGTCTAGAGAAAGGTCACATACACATATTATGAGCTTGTCTTCGCTTGTTGTTTCATTTCATATTAATTTACTGTCAGGTAAGTGTGAAATTTATCTTTAAAAGCTGAGGGAGTTTCCAGTGAATACTTTGCAAGCCAGTGCTTATTATTCAAATATACTTGAGATTTGATTAGTAGAATTAAAAATCTTTTAAGCATTGTACTTACTGTGGCAAAATGGGGAATCGTTTTTCCCTCAGAAAAACTATACAGCATTGGAAACACAAAGACGTGCTATTTCTCAGATGTGTACAACAAAACATGGATAAAATAAGAGTTCCACTTGATAATGTCCCCCAAATTATTAAACCTGATTTGCTTAAACTTGCTAAAATAAGAAACTGTCCAAGTTGATAATTTGCTGTGCCAAGTAATATATCCTGTGATTAGGCCTGAATTTTACTTCTGAATTTTCCAACACATACAATCTGAATTTGAAAACTGCATATTTCAAACCGTTCTACAGAATGCAATGATCCTCAAGAAATTTGTTGTTGCACTATTTTTGTTTCCTAATTAATTCTCTGTATATTCACACAATATGCTGAAATAGTAAAGCAGGCTATAGATTTAATTTCTACCATATAAATCTTGAGAAAAGGCAGTCACATTATCTTTTTAAGAACAACAACAAAAAAAATATTTCCAAATTAAACCTTACCATCTGCATTGCTCTGTCTATAGCAGATTCTCCTCCAAAGCCAGAGACTCCAATGTCCATGCTCACATCTGCTCCAGATCGGAAAGTTACCCCATTGCCATTTTCAGTAGATTTTACAAGACTACTTAAACTACCAAAAAAAAAAAAAAAAAAGATTATACAGAAAGGAAAGAAAGCAAGCTTGTAAAAACAGTTTCTTCTATTATCCTTCTAAACCATAGTTGTTACTTGGAATTATTGCTGACTATAAACAAGCTAACGAGGGCACCAGCAATTATATTCCAGCATTAGTTCAGCAGTTCTTCCCACTTGTTTTCCCATTCAGAATGATCACAAATATCTTTTTATGTGCCCATGCAGACATCAACTAGGCTCAAGAAATTACAGTTCACCAAAATTTAACTACATTTTGACTACTCTTACTTCAATGTTGATTTATAGACAAATGTATAAACTCACTCAGAAGTTCAAATTCATTGAAACTGATAAAAAAATGAAGCTGCAATGGCTTCTACAAATGTGTGAATATAATTCCAACAGCACATATACTAAAGATGTTTATGCATGCAAATCATGAATATACCTAAATGACACTGTTTTCATATATGCAAACGTTCAATCTGCATAGAGATTTACAATGACCACAACTACACATGAGGTTTGCATGAGAAATGCAAACACGAGAACAGGAACACTGACAGGTTCAAAATAATAGGTGCAGCCAAAGGTAGCAGTGAGTAGCTACACAGCAGACCTTCTACCAGAACTCTGAACATAGAGCTTCCTAAAACCATGAAACTAACACGTCCACGGCAGTTAATCTTTGAATTTCTTTTGCCCAATTTGCCTCAATTGAAGGAAGACAGCACTATTGAAATAGTTTCCATTTGTGTGTCCTCACTGGAGGTGGCTTGTGCTAAAACTCTTGTCTACAGCTGGTGCTGTGCATGTACACTTTACCAGATGGTCCCCTAAGCACCAGCTGATTCAATTTTTAAAAACTTCAGTCTAGGATTCTCATGAATAGAGAAGTCCCATGTTAAGGGTAACAGCTAAACCTGAGGTAACTGCAGTAAATGGACGAGTTAACAGATTGAAGAACGAATTAACAATGGCAGCAGTACAGCATGTTTATGGGAGAAACAAAAACTGTGACTCAAACCTCACAGACAAAAACCAGAACTCTCCATTTCACATGGCCTCACTTATATGGGAAGTACAGTTGAACAGTAAATTTTGAGCCAATGCATTACAATTTCTACTTGTTCACTGTCTGATGATGCCGAAAATTTCCCTTCGGCAAAGCAGAAAGCAGGGAATTTCAGAGAGAAGCTTAAAAATCTCTTATGAACTCTTTATTCTGTAGGGTTGATTTGCATGAAAAATTTGCCCCAATTTTACCATATCAATTCATAAATTTAATTTATTCAGTCTAGTCATTCGGTGAGGAAGCAGTTATAACTACATCCATATGACTGACTACAATAATTTAATCACATTGGTTTAAGAGTTACTGCTGTAAAATCAGTGCACAGACTTTGAAGACTTTATGACTGTAAAACACATAACTGGCTTAAAGATAAATAAAAATTTTTAAGCATCACGTTGTAAAATCTTTTTCCAAACAAATTATTTGAAACCATTACAAGTCGTTTTACTTCATCTTCCTTTGATTTAAAACATCAAATATTTTTAAATTGTATTTCACAAAGCTGTTTTTCGCTGAATGCTATGACTGTTAGGAGTGCAGGAACCTACAGAAAGCCCAGACTTCTCAGACACAGAAACAAAGGTTCACTACAATTGCTCCATGTATTTTTAAACAAATACAGCACAGCAGAAGAGCTCAGCCCCCAGCGTTAAAAAGATCTCTTTGCCAGACCTGTCTTTCTTACACATTTTTAAAACAAATTAAAACATAAGTAACTATAGTCTTTTGTATCCTTCTGAATTGAACATCCAATTTGAGATCGGGTAAACAATTTTCTCTAGTTCTCATTATTTAAAAGCTAATTTGGAATGTGGAAGAGTTTGACAACAGCCTCTGTGGTACTGCTTGGAATCAAAAATCCAATCAAATTGCTGCAACACTGTACTTCCCATATTCCAACAGAATTGACCCAAAACAAACAATGTGATTTTTTTAGAAATATTTAGGCGCAAACAGATTTTCAGTGTTCAGCCATTCCAGCTATGTAGCCTTTGAAACGTACCTTGGCAGTTTGGGAAGCGCTGGTAAAACTGAGCCTGTTCGTCTGTAGTTGAAAAAGCCTCCAACCGCTAACACTCCAATTATAATGATTAGTATGACTGTCAACAGCACTGCTACTGCTGCTATCAAAGACAGAAGAATAAGCAAACATTCAAGCAAACATAGTTGACTGTAAAAAAGATCTCAGAGAATTAAAATCTTGGCCTTCCAAGGTATCATAGTGAGTTATTACACAGCCTTAGCTCAAAATATCAAGTGTAATATATACTTGAAGCTTACTTGTTCCAGGAGGCACTCCCTTTGACAATCCTATTTCACAATAATTCCCAGTGTAGCCATAAGAACACCTGTGAATATAAGTAGTACAGCTGAATGACTGAGTTTTAAGTATAGGATCTCAGTGTTATTATTATATTCTGTAATATTTATCCACATGCCATAAATTTTAACTCCATTCTTAGTAATGATATGTTTCAGTGACTGTAAAGATAATGTCTACTATCCGTTTAGAATTAAAAATGGAAATAAATGCCGAGTCAGAAAAAGCTAGTCACTGAAGGCAAAAGATTTGATTTCAGTGGCGCACTGGTGGCACCTAGTGGCTGTTCCAAGTTACATTTTTTCCCCAAACAGATGCTTTTTTTTTTTTTTCATTTTTTGCATTACATTTTCCCAACAGATGCATCACTTATTTGCTGATAGTTTTATGCTTCTATGTGGTTTTTTTTTTGTTGTTGTTATTACCAACATACTGTTGCCAAAGTACGGCATCTTCTAAAGCATTTCCAACACATTTCAAAGCCTTGAATTGTTCTGTGTGACTAAATCAGCACAATGTGATGCAGGACTACCCTAACAACATACTGACTTACTTGCATTTTGGAAGACCACTTTCATCTATATAGCATGTTCCTCCGTACATGCACCTGCATGCTGGTGGCATCGTGGGAGGGGATTCAATAGCTGCAAAAATTGAAAGCCACGTATAGGTTATCAGGACATCTTCAGCCAAATAAATTATATCACAGAAAATGTTATTTATTTCCACAGACCTTATGTATACAAACTTACAGACTACCTTCATTATTAGCTTTGCTTTTTTTTACACATATTTGCTGCTATTGTTTTTATTTTTTTGCCAAATCAACTTATTTTAATTGAAGTAAAACTTCTTGTCAGAAAATAATGGCTTGTTCAGTAAAAGTAGGCAGAAGTAACTCAATTATAGGTGCCACCACTATTTTGCTTGTGCAATGCAGCCCACCACTCCCCTTCAAAGCTGTCTATTCAGAAAGCAGCAATACTTCACCTCCTTCGCCCAAACTCTTTGATCCAAGCAGCTGGAAGAGTTATACAGAGAGGACTAAGAAGCTGTAATGTATTTATGCAGAAAAACAGTGGATGGAAGTAAGTTCACAGCAATAAACAGCAAATAGGAAATTCCATCAACAGTGTTACTGATCCTTATTTAAAAGTGTATTGTACACTTCCATTATTATTACATAAGTTTACTAACTCCTTCCTCTGCAGCTCACACCTTATGGTAATAGGAAACAGCATCATCACTTATTAAGAAAATGTAAGTCGGACAGAGGTAAGGCAGTGCAAAAAAATTATGAAATTTTATATTTTAATACAAAAAGAATTCAGAGAAGATTAGCCATATAAAAGATGCCTGACATAATGCTGTAAGATGTAATTTATTAGAGAAATGTTGCAAGGACAAGGACATACTGGGTACTATCCACATCACTGTAATCTGAGTGCTAAAGAAATAGAAATCTTGCAGTGGTGTACTTTCTTCTCAGAAAAGGCTGAGCAATTCTATGCAATGCAACAACCAAGCACTAACTTCTAGTGCTTAAAAGGTTATCCAGTATATGATAACTATATAATGAGAATAAAAGCCAGATGACCTGACTTAAAAGCATCTGCTTTATCAGCCAGATCATCCCTCCCTATGTCTGATTCAGTAAAGTACTTGCATTCTGAAAGCACAACTTCCTTTGTTTTCATTTCAGTTTTCACAAATTATTTTACCTGCATCACACTCTGTGCTGCTACCTTCTACAAACTGAGTCCCCTGAGGACAAGCACAGGTGTATCCCATTGGTCTTAGCAAGCAGAGGTGGCTGCAGACATCTTTACAAGGATTAGGCACTGGGAAAAAAAAAAAAAAAAGTGATAAAGGCAGCTGAAGAGCTGAAGAAGCAATTCAGAATATTCCTGAGATACGGAGGAGCAGGGGGATTCCATATCAAACACCAAAATTCTGAAGTCTATATGATTTTTTTTTTAAACAAGTGATGTCGTGATGTCCAAACACCACATTTCCATCAAAGCCTTTTGTCTGCATTCTTCCTAAGTGAGAGGCCATGGCCGTTGAAAGCCAGAGGAGCACCAGGAAGCAAAGAAACAGAACATCTCTAAGCAATGGGAAGCTTTCTGATTCTGAAAGCTAAAACATGTTTGAAAAGGGGGTGTATGCTGGATGATACTCTGGGCATCCCTTTTGTGATTACTGCAGGCATGTGATCGTTGAAATGTCCCCCTCAGGGGCTGAAAAAAAAATAAAAACATTCTGTATATACCAGGATAAACTCATATTGTGACTGCCACCTCTATGACAGTTCCAAGACGGAGGGTAAGAAGGGAAAGAACATGGCCATGACCCGTTACTAAAAGATTCTGAAGAGCAGTGTGATATTTCATTGCTGATTTCATTTTGGTTATGTAGAAAATACTTGCAAGACACCCCCCCTTTTTTTTTTCTTCTCAAATTTTCAGAAATACATATTATCACGTGCTGATAAACACATTATTAGAATACTAAGCTCTTTGAAAACATTGGTACCAACTTCAATCTCTTAGCAATGAATGGCTCATCAAGGATGTTGATTACCTACCTGACTGATTGTATCTATGCTGGTGATAGATGCGCACTTGAGTAAGCCATGGATTTACGGTCAACACTTTCACTTTTTCTCCACTTCCAAATTTATCTTTCTTCCAGACTTCTCCTCGTTCTTTAGCTATCCAATATAAATGGCCTTCAAAGACATCAAGGCTGTATGGACTGCCTACTTCTCAAAGGAACCAAACAATGGACTGTCAGCAAGCACATCTCTAGCAGGAGCAATGTAACTGCTGTTCTTCTTCAGCTAAATGTATCATCTAATCTTTCATTTTATGACATTTATAGCTGCAGATATATATTATCACATGGCTGACCAGTTAATGTTGCTGTTCCTGCAGACCTCTTAATAATACACATAAGAAAGCAAGAATCCAATTTTCCACAAGGTCCCTAGGTTAGTCATGTAAGGTACTCTCAGGGAACCTAATACCATGAGCTATGAACCTGGTGTGCTCTTTATCCCTGTGTAAAGGAGGAGAAAACACTACTGAGACTTTGAAAAGCTCTTGAAAATCTAACTCCACACATGAAAACCAAGTGCTTGTTACCACACACCTTGGTTACTACTACAGGGATTCCATAGTAAATTCTTACCTCCGTGTAATACTACAGTTCTGTCTGTCCCATCAGGTCTCATGGATTCAATAGTATTTTCTTTAGAATCGCTCCAATAGATCCTGTCGTTGTTCAGATAATCAATAGAAAGACCTGTTGGCCAGCCAAGGTCTTCAGAGACCAAAGTCTGTCTTTGCTGTCCATCCATCCAGGCACGTTCTATCTTTGGCTGCCTTCCCCAGTCAGTCCAATACATGAACCTGAAAGGACACAACCACAATTTAGCATAATTCAGAATTTGGTGCCACAATCATCCATTGGAGATTCATGGAACATGTTAGTTGTGGAACAAAGATGCCCAGAAGTTGATGTTTTGCAGGTGAGATTAGCGAAGTCTTGCTGAGTTAACTGAACAAGCACATTTCAAAGACATAAGATAAATACCAAAGAATGTTTTCAACTTGTGACCTTATGTGGAAGAGAGTGGTTTCAATGGCAGTTTCTCAATCTCAGTGGAAGAAAACAAGTGACTATTCTGGGCATCCATGAGTCAGTGTAACGCTGCAGAGCCCAAGTGACTTCAAAAAACTGGGCTGCTTCACTGCAGCCAGGAGATGCACATATCACAACATCCTGTGATCCATCATTTAGTATAAGATGGACCAAGCACAGCTGTGGAATGTACCAGTGCATTTACATTGCTTTCCACTGAGAGGGGGTATTTCTGTACTACTTGGAGCTAGTAAAGAGAGGTTGCCATTAATTTCCCTATTTCAGTTGTAATAGAGAAAATTTGGGGCACACAGTATTATAGAAAGGAGATTTTTATTTGGACTACCTGGTGTCATCACCAATGCAAGCACCTACATAAAATATAAACCTAAAATATGTTCTCATGTATACAAATTTCCTGACATTAGTAAGAGGAAAACCCTGAATTTAATCAGTAAAGCACTCCCCTACTCCTTACTGTAAAGTTTACCATTGTGGGGTTTTGGTACTGAATGGCATTGAAAATAATTCTGCGAAGTCCTGTAGTACTTACCCACTTTTCGGATTGACGGCAATAGCTGCTGGTTGATCCAGAAGAGAAAAGATAAGCCATTTTCTGTACCGTCCATCTAATTTTGCCACCTCTATACGATTAGTCCCTGAATCAGTCCAGTAAAGATGTCTGAATTAAACAAAACAGAACATTCCAAAAGTAAATAGCTTATACGTGGGAGAGGAACAAAAAAAATCTTCAGGAAAAAAAGCTACATCAAAACCAAACAAAATTAATAAAATGAAACAGAATTGATTACATCTGAACTTTTTCAGTCTGGAACATCCAGTTCCTAGATATAGGAGTTTAGGAAATGTGATCCACAGGCTCGCTAGTTTTCTCCTCTGTGAAAGTTTCTGTAGCTGCCTCTGTTCCCTGTCAAATAAACATCACTGAAGCGATGCTGAGAACTTTCATTGTTACTTTTAAGTACCAGAGAAAAGGCTAATAAGCACCTTTACAGATTCAGTTTTCCAGGTAACAATCAAGTTCATTACAAATAAAAATTTATCTACCATGCAGTTTATGGGGCAACTTTGAAGCTATCCGGTTTATTTGTCCACAGCTTCTTTCTAGAGTTTTGTCTTCTCACAGAGATGTTAATGAATAGTTACCACGTTAGATGCAAATGCTTTTAGTCCTTATAAACTTGGTCCATTCTTCTTTGGACTTAGCTTTATCATCTTGCCTGTATTTTTTTCATCTTACATAATACACCTAACTCACTCAGTAGTATTTACTCACTAATCACACACTGCCTTCTGATGGAATAAATTATTCCCTAAGTGTCTTGGGAATGCGAGATAATACTACAGTTCCTATTTTGCAGATAGGCAGAAGAACTAAGTGCCTCAAAACACCCGTATCAGTTTTTATATCACGTGCAGACACTTAAATTTGATTTAAAATAAATAAATAAAACTCTCAGCATTGCTCTGGAATCACTGTAACATTGTTTGCAGTACTACAGATGCTAGCCTCACCATGATGTTCTATCCTTTATCTTATAACCATACAGATTTCAAAAACATTTGATAGAATTTATTTATATTTGTGAATTGAAATTCAGACACTCCCTTCCGCCCTCAAAGACAACCAGTTTTCAGATGTCCTGCAGTTCCCAAAGCTAACGGTGAAATAACTTGAAAGCCGGAGGTTAGCCCAGGCTTTAATACATGTATCTCATATTTTTAAAAAAATGCTAGAAGATGTAACTTTCCACTTGTCATAAGTGGCAGAATTTTTCAGGCTAGTGAATCGCTTCAGCCTGCCAGACTAGCTTTGTTCTGCTCTAGAAATCAGCATGACATACTTTATAAGCAACTCCCTAACTATTTTATAGAACTCATCATCTAACATAACATACATCACCTAACACAAGGAATCTCAATAATAAAAACTGTGTATCAGGCCCTGAACTGGAAACAGAAGTCTTTCTCCAATCTTTGCCTACTCATACACTTGAAGTATTAAAAAAGATCTCTGTTGCCATCATCACAATTCAGCATTAAGTGCCACTTAGCTACAATCTGGATCTTAAGCACCTTCCAGTCATACTCTAAAGATACAAAATATAAACATTACTAATCATAGTTGATAACTATGTAATACAGGGGAAGAAGATGCCTAAGCTCCCTCTTTTAGTTTTCAGTTTTCCAGAAAAGTCATGTTTTACTATGATCTTCACACCATTCTTCCTCACCCTATTGACAACATCATCAGGAACATCCAAAATTTGTCAACCACATTCAGAAGACTGACTCATCTCTATAACATCTGTCCATTCAACTTCAGAATTCTGACTACATTTCACAGTGATTATTTACAAACATTTACAAGGTTCTCCCAACATTATATCAAATGAACTATATCTATGCCTGTTCAGGACAACCTTTAACAGTTATATTGTGAAGAAAAAAATAACACCATCAACATATGAGTCAAACTCACTAAAGTTATGCCCAACGCCCATCTTTCTCCCAGCTCTTCACCAAAGAAGGGAAAATAGGGAAAATGAGCAGTGATCATCTCATGAGTTCTTGGATTAAGTTAAAAAAAAAAAAAAAAAAAAAAAAAAAGCTAAAGAAGAGCTATGGTCAAAAAAGTAACCACTAAGAAAAAATATATATTCATCAGACTTCAGAGCACCTTTGCTTTGGGATTAGCTCATACAGCACAAGGCTGATAAGAAATGAGCAAAGGTAAGACACAAACTCAGTTATGGGTTAGGAAGGTCTCCTTTCAACAGCAGTGAAAGCTTGTTCTCTAAAGCTTACCTGAGTCCTATAAGAAGAATCCTTCTGACATGAAGGCCAGCATATTATCACCTAACTGACACTCAACTGATCTGCCAGCTATGAAGTAATGTATATTTCCTCAGAGAATACATGGTACAGTCAGCAACACGCATTTGACCTATTGACTGCTGTCTGGGCAAATAGAACTTACTATAGGCTTTTGAACTACCAATTTTTATTTATTTATTTATTCAGATATTTTGAAACCAAATATCTTGAGACAGAGAATTCATAAGGAATTAAAAAAAAAAAAAAAAAAGATTTTGCACTGCCTGATCAAACCCTTGACATATTAAATCTACAACATTTTTCTAGCTTATCAGTGCACTTACCTTCCAACCCAGTCAACAGCCAACCCATCAGGATTAACTATGTATCTGAGATTCAAATCAACTTCCTTTGTAGGATTGTTTCTACTGCTGTCAAATGTAGGCAGATAGGCACGTTTGATGGCTCCAAACTGAGAACCCTGCCCCAGAATGCTGAAGTACACAATACCTTAAAAAACAAATCAAGGATAATTTTTCATGTCTAGTCATTCCTTATTTTTTGAAAATCCTGATCTTTCTGAGCCTCTTATTTCAAGACACTAGTTCAATTTTTAAATTCATAAAAACGCAGAATATTCTGTTTAATTACACTGTGTTACTGCACATATTTTTAAGCCATTTAGGTAAGAAGCACATCTACAGTCATCTTGGCCTAGATTATCAAGAAACATGTGTTACATTTTTCAAGAGGAGAGGATTTTAGCTTTGAACCCTTTGTACAGAATTTTGAGCTTAGATCAGTTCTTTCAAGACTTGTATCAAGGTTTGGGGACTGGCAGGGACAGAAGAGAAGAAGGGGGGTTGTTTATAGCAATCCTCTACTATTGCATAATCCTAAAGAGCAACAATTCCACAGCTGAACTCATATCAAAATAAAAGGAAAAACAGAACAAAATCTTGCTACACCAAAGCAAAGTATTAAAATGAAACACACTGATGCTGAAGAAACAAGTAGAGGGGATGGGCACATTCAGCCAAGACATGGCCAGTTAATCTAGTTCGATTTTGATTTCCAACATAAATTAAATCCCTATGCTACTGACATGTGTCTTTTTAAACCAACTACTGTACGGGGGAGTACTCATATTCTACGTATACTCACTCAGGCCTATTCCTTCAGGGTCCCAGTCATAATCCAGAGCTTGGATGCGCTCCTGGTTATCAATATAGTCAGAGTATTGTTCTGATGAGATATTGTATCTTCGAATCCGCACATTATCTGGCAGCAGTAACAATGGAGGATTACCTAGGAAATGATAATTAACTTAACTTTCATGTATTTTTTGGAAAAAACAGATAAAAGTCATTTACATTTAAAACTAAATTCATTTTTTCACAGGTTCTCAACTGAGTAAGAGACAGAAAGGACACAGGGCCACTTCTAAAGCTTCAGAGCTTTATTTTTGTTTTACTTAAAAAATAATAATAATAATTAAAAACACTGGACATGATTACCAATGAAAATAGTATTGTTCTTTTCACCATAGACTTTCTGCAGCCATAATCACTAAGGCAAAAATCCTTAAAAAATCTTGAACATCACAGTGTTGGCATACTGACACCTCACATCTCAAAAATGGAATGCAGCTACACACTGTGCAGCTCAGCTTAACCACCTTGCCAAATGGGGAACAATTTGGGTGACTATAAATAAATTGCCAGGAGCTGTCTCAGTTCTTCTACCCAATGTGTCTATGGTCAGAAGAATGCTTTCCTACCTGACCACAGGTTAATTTGAGGTTAGCCTCAGTACTCTAATAACTTGATTATAGTCAAGTGGGAGTAGCAGTCCCAGCTGGCTCACTGCTGGTGAGAACATGCAATTATACAGCCCTTTTGTCAATGACAAAGTCCAGCTGGGAGTCATGGACATCTTCACAGAACCCAGGAGAAGTGAAAAGGCAGTCACGTGGGAAAAGACCTCATTTACCAGTGCCTTTTCCAACTAATAAACCTCAGTCTATGAAGTGTTTATCTGAATACAGATCCTTTTCCCCCTAAGGCACGCACAACTATGGATTAATAAGGGAAGTGACTCCATTCTCCAATAAGCATACAATTCACTGCAGAAATTGGCAGCTTTACCAACACTATACTATTACAACAAAGAAAAAGACCTGATACTTTATGTGTCTTCTGAAAATGCCTGATTATCAGGCCCACAGCAGACACAGGCAAAGGAAGTCCTCATTTATGAGTGCTGTGAACTTGTACTACAAAGAGTGATACAGTTCTGGGCACAGATAGAAGTAGAACTTCAGGCACAAGCAATTTCACAATGTTATCAGCTGCAATCATGATATCTTCTATCACTGAGCTTTGAAAATATCTACATGTCTAGAATATCTAGATGATTCCTGAATAAAAACTATGAAGAAGAATTTTAAAGAACTAGATTTGAGACACCAGCACATAAAGAAGTTGCCAAGCAGAAACCCAGGTACCATATTGCTATCACGCATCTCTGAAAGCTGCTACAGTATAAGTACTTTTCTAAATATGATGATGTTTCAGTCTTTTATATAATACTACTGTGTTGTCAATTTTTTCTTCAGCTCTGTATTATTACTACTCAACTATTATTATCTTCTGAATCAACTATCTACCTATTCAATGGCTGTCACACACTGTAGTCACTGCACTGAGGTATGTCAAAAAAACCTAATGATTGAAGTTAAACATGGGCGAAAGTCCTTCTGTTTGTGTGCATCAGTCCATGAATAACAAATAAGCAACCTGTCATCAAAGTGCCTTTGATTTTTACCAGTTTAATGCAACTTTCTTCTGATGCATTCTTTTGTTGCAAAAACCTAAACTTCAGGAACAGGCAGCATTAATTTCCTTCTGCTGACATCCACAGGATAAGCAGGCTTTTGTTTTAGAGAAAATTTCAGGTGAAAGGAAGGCAGTGATCCAAACCAAAATATTATTTTTAATGTTTACAATTGGAAGCAGAGATGAGCATTTCTCTTCCTGATTATGGAATGGGTAGAATACACAGATAATGTTGGTTTTCGTTATCCCCTTCCATAAGAAAAGGTGATTGCATTCATTAAGTTGCTCTACTTCACTTGATCTTTATAGGTAGCAATCAATCTTGCTGTCAGTTAACATACCATTAGCTGCACACTGCTTCCCTTGTTGATCACCCACAGATCTGAAGCCATCTGCACAGAAACATTCATAGCTTCCTTTGGAATTTTTGCAGTCCTGGGTGCAGGTTCCGAAGATCTCACATTCATTGATATCTACACATAAGCAGAGAAAAGATACCTGGAGTTTAATCTCTCCTTCCACATACTAGCCATCTTTACTCCATGAAGCAGTGGACTTATCCCTTTCCCACATATGCTAAAAGATCAGTCTTATCTTTAAAATCAGCCTTAGTTTTCTAACAGAACTCCTCATCGCTCATTTAATGTTCAGCATAAGTCTTAACTATAGATTGCTAACAACTGCATAGCTCCTGTTCAACAGATTGCTTTTAAAAGACATATTTTTCATATGTCTTTTAAGGCATATTTTTGTGTTAAATCACCAAAGAAAGACAAAAGATGAGGCATGACTACAATGAGATTCAATAGCAACCCTTCTTGAAATGTTAAAGCACAGATACCTAGTCCCTAAGAAACAATATCAGCAGGAAGGACAGGAAGGAATGTCCATTGATTGCATTTAATAAAACTACACAAATTGTCCAAAAGATCTGGGAGCAATGACCAGAAGTGATCTTGTCAAGATACTGAAATGCTAACCACAACCACACTATACTGCATAATCACCACCAATGAATGGCCTTTGAGTAAATTCCTCCATATTTTATCTGCATATATACAAGGCAAAAACATGGCATAATAAACCTTTACTGAAGGTCTGTTCTGAAACAGAACCAAATGAGAGTGTAACCTTCAGTAAGTTCTCTATTAATAAGGAAAAATAATAGCAAATTTCCATCCTTCAAATTGCAAAGATACAACTAAACCGATATATACCAAAAAGCAAGAATGTATACCCACAGCTAACAAAAACCTAAAAAAAAATAAAAATAAAGAACTGCAGAGCCAGCTCTTTATTGAATGAGGCTTGGATGTTAGAAAACATGATCCAGCAAAATGGTTTAAGAAGCACGTGGTAGATGTACAAACATCCTGGTATAATGCAGGAGTGAGTAGTCATATTAGAATGATGAAGTGACGGGTCATTGAATACTTATCAGTGAGATGTTTAGAAGAATGAAAATACCATCACAGGAGTTTCGGTTAATTTCACTGGCCTTGTACCCTGGTCTACAGGAACAGATAAAGCCTCCTTCATTCAAGTTGGTACAGTTATGTTCACAGATATTTTCTGCACAGGTTCGTTCTGTTCCAGGATCTGAAAAAGGTAGGAATTAAACAATTATAACCATTAAAAAAATGTGGTAAGTGGTAATAAAGTGATAAGGAGGTTGTAATTTTGATCATTATTGTCTATTTGAAAACCATTTTCAATGGATAATGTTAGTTTTCTTTCTCTTTTTTTCCTAAGTGAAATCCAATTAATGTGAACATCTTTTCTCTAAGGCAAACTAAAAAAGGGTGGTAAAGGTCAGTCAAAAGAACTTTTAACTAAGAATAGTTTCACTATAGAAGTAGGTGAACAGGGTCAGAGTAAGAGCCATAAACATCCAATTCACCTTCCTTAAGAGAATCTGCAGCAATTGCAGAAACGAAGCCACAAGACTAACTCCTACCTTTGCCAACCAACCTCTTTCTTACGCAGTCCTTTCTAATCACCTAAACAAAAAGTGTTCTCAACTGCTACCGTATGTGTCACAGACCACATATTACCTATATCTGGAAATTAGAGAAGATGACAACATACTCATCCAGTACCTAATCAGAAGCCTAGTGAAGTCAATAAAGGTCATTGCACCGAATGCACTGCCCTTTAAAGAAATGCCTATAACAGAAAAGGTAAGTGACGTATCATAGATATTCTGTATCAAATAGAAAATGATATTCTTCTCAAACAACACACAAAATGATACTGATTCTGACATATTCTACATATATACAAAGTACTTTAAAATTCAGATTGTATCTAAGTAGGAAATAAATAATATATGTTTATTGACAGCATGAGAAAAGATAGAAATATATGACAAAAACATTACATTAAGCTCATTATCTCCAACACATACATCCCAGTCCTAATTAATTTTAAACACCTCAATTTCATATATATGTAGAAGCATAAATTCATTGTGTAGACAAATACATACACACAGAGTTTTTTTCTCAATATCTCAGGTTTTTGATATTGGTAAGACTGTGAATCTGAGCTGCATTCATATCTACAATCGGTAAAATGCTGACTGCTAGGTGTCTTTGATTTGCAATGTTTCAGATCCTTTTAATATTTTCATCAAGTCATTGCATAAGGTTATATTACCTAAAGACCATCAGAGATAGTATGTGAAACAGCTACTTAAGAATGGGCTGCACTATAGAATTACAAGTTATTTGTGCTTTGCAAGCATGCTGGAACGTAATTCACTAACACATTCATTATTTGGCACACTTTTCACCTGAAGCCATTGAAGCCTGGCAAACTAAAATTGCAAGTATAAGTTCATATTACTACTCTACAACTCTCTATGCATTGATACAAAGAGAGTTAGATTTTTATTTTTATCAGATATCATCAGAATAGTCTCTCACTTGAAAGTTCAAGTCAAAGTTTTTGCTTCTAAATGGTTATTAGTAGATTAATGAAGCATAATTAATAAAAGTCGCACATGCACAGAGGAACTCAGAGGGCCCTCAGCCGGAGTAATGGCTGTCCCTATACACTTCTGTGTTCTGTCTGTAAAGAGGACAGTAGAAGCATCTCAATATATTTTTCATTTCAACAGGGCTGGAGCAACTTCTATGGGTTCAGGGTCTGCGCATGAATAATTCTGTAGGTTGGCCTATGTCAATTCCAATTTAACTATCTGGGTGTTCTTGCCTCCATAATGCAACACATCTAAAAACAGGATTAAAAACAAGATCAAACCCTTTTTTGTGATGCATAAATGCTATATGCCTAAAAAAGATTGTTCAGAGCACTTAATTTCTTAGGGCTTCTCCCCCAAAGAAAGAAATATATATATATATTGTCATGGCTAATCAGATAATCCCAGCATCAGGTAATTCAAAATTAATACATCTGACATGCTATCCACGAAGAAACGTGTATTGTTATCAGTTTCAGAGATGTTTATTTCAATAGCATTGTAATTTTTTATTCAATTGATGTTGTTACTTACTGCAGCCCATTTCATCAAAATGGTCTCCACAGTCATCATAATTGTCACAGACATAATGTAGAGGAATGCAATTTCCATTACTGCACTTGAATTCTTCAGTTGTACAAGGTCTGGGGGTTGGTTCTCTACCTACAGTTGAGAAGAGAAACATTCCTCTATCAAAACTTCAGTTACGCAGTACCAACAGACAGCACTATTCCACATTGCTAATGAGGAAGCTGATGCAATCTGGTAAAATAATGACTGGAATGACATTGTAAGTCTCTCATAAAGCTAAGCAAGGGCTCCTGGCTTCTAGTCACACCCCAGTGAACTGAAGAAGCTGTTTCCATTTTATGGAGGTGGAAGTTAGAAACTTCCTGTTAATAATTGACTGAACTTTTTTTAATAGTGCAAACTAATTAATACCCTTTAACTCCATACTTTATACATCTGCTGCAGACTTCAAGAGATTGATTTATTAGTAAAATATTAATTTTAAGAAAATTTTGCAATAAAGCCAGCAAATAAGCGAGCTTTTATTGATTGCTTAATAAGTAATCAAAAATATGATAAAACTATATAATATAAAAATCAACACAGTCAGTAAGAACTACCTCAGACATCTGAGGGCAAAACCCTATTGAATATTAACAGAGCTTCTGCAGGATTTGTCCCTTAATATTGACTCTTACTATGTACATAACAGTGCCATGAATTCAGAAGTACCCATTTATCTATTTTTTTTTTATGTCCAATATCCATCTAATCCTAATTTATGATACAGCCAAGCACGTTTTTCTTTCTTATTTCAGACTTCATAGGAAGTAGACACAATTTAGCTAGTGTTCATAATAAAACACAATTTGATTTTGAAAACCATACTCTATTTTTCAGGCAAATCATTGCTTATTTTTGCTACTTACATGGAGACCTGTGAACACATAGTACCAATAACTAAAGTTCAAATTATTTCATATTGAACTTTAGTTTTCATATACTTAGGTTTGATTTTGACATTTCTGAAGGCCTTCAGTATTACTAAACACATCGCAATTACTGAATCTCCTATTTGCTGCTAAATTTTGTGTATACATACAGTGTTCCTCTTTTTCATCACTTCCATCTCCACAGTCGTCTTCCTGGTTGCACAGCTCATGACTATATATACAGCGATTGTTTTCACATCGGAAACGGAACGGAGATTCACAAGCAATATCCACTGAAACCACAGAAACCAAGTCAATCACACTGATACTTCATGCCATAGAGTCGTGAGTTATCCTCATCAGTTTTATCTTGTAACACTGATATGTTTCCTGTATTTTAGAAGACATTGTGGGGGCATTTGGGCCCAAAATAACTTTCTCTACATTTTGGTGATCATATATCAGGCCGCTATATATTTTTTGTCAGACAACTGTATATTATCATTGTCCAAAGGCATATGCTGTAACTACATATAATACTGAGGTTTCTAGGTTTGTTTATGAAGGAAAATCCAAAATGCTAATTAATTGTTTATTTAATTCATAACTAACACAAATTGTTTCCATTACACTTCTAACACCTCGTTTTATTTATTTATTTATTTAACAACTAAGGTAGGACTCCCCATCCGTATTTACAAAGATATTCTTACACTACAGACAGCTTTAAAGGCTCACCTTTGAGAATATAAATTATCTGAATTATATCTTTAAACGTAACTGATGCTCTTATTTTAAACATTCCACTTGAAAACATAAAGTACTATCCTTAGCTCTTTGATATAGTTCTCCCTACTTTTGTAACCCCATATATAAACATCTGCAATGAGAAACATACTTAGAAGGATGAAGTGAACTTGCATATGAAGCAAAGTTCTCAGCACCCATCCTCAAAGTAGTCAGTGAGAATCTCTACTGAAATTAAAATATTTATTTTCTATTTCTTCTCTTTATTATAATAATATATAACATTACGCTTTTTTTTTCATTTTTATACAAATTTTGTCTCTTACAGCAAAGGTGAAGTTCTTCATCAGAGTCATCTCCACAGTCATTGTCACCATCACATTTCCAGTATGGCTGGATACAGACATGGTTTTTACATTCGAACAACATGGGTGGACAGTATGTACCATTAGGATATCGTGTTGCTGAAAAAAAAAAATGAAAATTTTGTTTTATTTATTTTTTTTCCCTGAAAAAGACTCGGGTTGATCCTATATTATTTTTTTAAATACTCTTCTCCATAGTAGGAGATGCAGTATGAGGCACTGCAAAGATCTACAGCAACAACAGCCTGCAAAGACTAAGGACTTATTGGAAGCCACAATATAAATAATTCAGGTTCAAATGAATATTGAAACAACATAAATTAGATTCCCAGAAGCTTCTGAAAATAAATTGTCACAAATTTAACAAATGCAGCTTGAAGCTGTTACTGCTAGATTAGTAAGAAAGGTAAATAATGTCACTGGCATCAAACCTGAATGACCCAAGTACCTATAAAGTACCTAGACATAGGTTTAAAAAATAAAAATAAAATTTTAAAAAAACTGTTAAAGCTGTGAAAAACTGAACTAGATCAAAGAAAAAACACATGACTGTCTTAGTCTACATAAGTAAAACATATCTTTGCCCCTTCAGTGGCTTCTCATACACATTTTCTTCCCCTTAAGAAAAGCCAAATATTGTGTAAACACAATTCTGAGAGATTAACTATCACAATGCAAATTCCAGGACTTTTCTTCACAGTAGGTCAATGTATAGAAGGAAGATGTAAACAGAAAAGTATTTGCTTTCACCGCTACTTTAGGAAACTCTATACACTCCTTTGAGTATTACAAGAACCCTTTCCATTACAGAACCTTTTTCGAATGGAAATTGTGGATCTTGCAACATGAGTGGAAATAGTCAAGAATTTTGATTCAATCATACATCTATCTTCTGCTGGAACATGTAAACACATTAATTTCCTAGCATTATGATTGTGTTTACAATTGATGTAAGAGATGGCAACCCATTCATATATTTAAAAGCTGATTCAAAACATTACACTCCTCAATTTTTACTGACATCACTGAGTGTTGCAGAATTCAGTACCTCTAAGGAGTCATCTCAATCTCACTTAAAGAGACAGAAAAGTGCAAGTCTTTCTGGAAGTGAGCTCAATGAGCACCGATTGCAAAGCTTGAAACTCACGACAAGTTGTTTCATCAGAGAAATCAAGGCAGTCTGCATTTCCATCACATCTGAAGCGCTCTGCAACACAGTGTCCACTATTACACTGGAAATAACCAGGGTGGCAGGTTCTTAGCTCTGAAAAAAAAAAACAAACAAACAAAAAAAAACTGTTGAAATGTTTCCTTGTTCAAATCCATATAAAGTGTTTGTTTTTTGAGATCATCCTATGGAAGACTGCAACATCCCAGATAATTAAAATATTATCCGCTACATTTGGTGACCCAGTCAACATTACTCCATTAAAGATGCTTCCCGTGAAAGATCATTTTGCAGAAAAAAATATTGCTTTAGAAACAAAAGTCTGAACATTTAAAAGGTCACATCCAGAAAATACACACCACAGTCACGTTCATCTGAATTGTCTTCACAGTCATCATCATGATCACAGACCCAGCGGGAAGGAATGCAGTGCAAATTGTCACAACGGTATTCACTTTCTGTACATTCACGAGGACCTTAATTTAAAATGAAAGTACAAATGTGTAAAGTTTCTCATCTGTAGATTTAAACATCCACACCTGTCGCATTAAACCAGTCAGAAGCTGTACTAGCTAATAATGTTATATAATCATTAAAACTGAATGGTACTTTAAAAGCCTGTCCCCATACTCTTGCCATTTTGTTCAACAACCTATGTCCCTTCTTGACATGGAAGAAGTAATTGTTTTATCACAGGAGTAATTTTTATTCCAACTCAGGAAAAATCCAGGTTCATTGCTTTAGAAACTATATACTCCTACATCTGCACACAGGGCAGAATTCAAATGTCACTTCCTACTGGAAAACAGGAATGTGTTTCATTGTGATGACTGGTTTTATCAGTGTTTTTACATATTAAAAATGCTTCCTTGCAACATCACCGTAATAGCTAGCAAAGAAAATACAGCTATACAATAAAGCACTAAATGATTGCTGTTGAAATCTGCCTGTCCCATTCTCATAAGAAATAGAAGGATAGTTAAGTCAAAAGCTGAACTACATCATGACAGTCAAAAAAGAACTCACTGCAGTTGCGCTCATCAGACTGATCTCCACAGTCATTATCTCCATCACATTTCCAGCGCAGTGGGATGCACCGATGATTGTCACAACGGAAATCTCCAGAAGGACTGCAAGTCATCTCTTCTGCGGTGTACACCATTTGCCAACAAAACATGAGACCAGCACACATTAGCATAGTCTTTGAATAATGCACATAGAAGTAGACAGAGATGTTTGTGACAAAAACTGGGCTAAGGACTAGAAGAGTGATTAAGAAACAGCTGAAATAACTATACAGAACTGAGATGGAGACACAAAGAAATAAACTTCATGCTATCAAAGGAAAAGAGGGATCAATCCTTACAGTGCCACTATTCCAGAACGAGTGGTCATAATAAATCCCACCCTCTATCCTGCTTTCACAGGAGCAACTGCTCCATCCACAAAAGAGTAACTTACTAAGTTAACGACTAGTAAAATGAATGGATTTTATTAGCCTACTAATAAAGAGCCCTAGAAAACAAAAGCATTTATTTTCTGAGTAAAGGAGCATGGTTTTGTGACATACGATTTTACAATTCTACATGCAAAGAAGAAAAACTACAAGACATCTTGCCCTCACAGAGTGTTAACACTTTTGAGTCTTTTCTGGTTCTGATGTAGTGATGTGATGTCCTCTAAGCTTTGTGTGAAAGTGTATGAGAGGTTTCAACACAAATGTAAGCATCTGGGAAAGTACCATCATACTTCCCATACTGATGGTTTCGGCAGTACAAGAGGTACGTTAATGTAGAGCACACTGACAGTTTTAATAGTCTATAATAATTCAGCTCAAGCAAAATGTTTCCTAAACATGAGCTGCACAATGAATCACTGCACATAGAGGTTTTCCTGAAGACAAATAAACCAAGGTAATTAACTGACATAAAAAAAATCCCAGGTATACTATTATTGAAAAGACTTTCAGAAACTCAAGATGTTTATAACTTGAATAAATGTTTTTGGTACAAAATTATGTTGAAATGACCTCCTTCTTCAGACATACCACAGCCTTGTTCATCGCTGTTGTCCCTGCAGTCATCGTTCCCGTTGCACACTGCCCACAGTGGTATGCAACGGTAATTGGTCCTACAGCTGAACTGTGTGTGGTTGTCACACCGATAAGCAGGGCCCACTGAAACACAAGAGGCAATTGTCAAGGAAAAATATACTTGCTATCCTGACTTTCAAAATCTGTCAAAATTTAGTCAGCTCCTTCTACTAAAAAGAATTATCTGCTATTTTCAGTGTTGTAAAAGAGACAATATAATACACATTTTGCGGCATCTTTTCCAATCCATGCTGCTTGTATTCAGTGTATGCTAGAAACCCATGACAGATTCAAAACATGTTCAATGTGGTTTTCCCTAAAGTATTTAGTGCTGGTAATGGTGCCAACAGGAGCCCCAAAACTGGAAGCAAGGGAAGGCAACTTGTCTTCATATGGAAAAGCTTGGTTTCAAGCTCTTCCAGATGACGAGTGACTCAAAGACACATATTGAACATAGGAAAGCACCACTGGTAAATGTAGGCTAGACTGTGTTTTGCATTTCATCTTCTTGTAACTTTTGTTTCCAAATCATGTGCCTATGATCTGGAGAAACTTCAGCTTCAAGAAAAGAAACTTTGTTTTCGTAAAAAGTATGACCTATGTCAGACTCTAAGGTAAAAATTGGTGAACTGACATTCCCTGTTTCCACACAAGCAATAGATCATATATGCATATAATCTTTTTAACAGAATATTTTTAGGGACCAAGCACATGAAACTGCTAGATTCAGGGAGGTCAGAGTGAGACACTACCAGTTCTTGGTAAACCAGCCAGCATAAGCAAGCTTCTTCACCTTCAAGAATAAGAAAGCAGTGTATTATTCATATAGAATCTACATTTCCTAACACCATTTACTGTGTATTAGCAACTTGCAGAAAATATTCCTTTCCAATAAATTTTCACGCTCAGAAAAATTAAGTAATGCAGTTTGCTTTGCATTCAGTGCACCATAATTTAGGCAGCTTCCTCCAGCTAAATTCTTACTACATTCATGGAATGGCTCATCAGAGTTGTCGCCACAATCATCATCCACGTCACACTTCCAGGATCCTGGGATGCAGCGGCCATTGTCACATTTAAATTGGCCTGGGGGACAGGTCCTACTTGCACAGTGAGTACTATCTTCATCCGAGTTGTCACCGCAGTCATCCTCTCTATCACACTGCCAGGCTTCTGGGATACATCGTTTATTGGCACATTGCCACTGATGGGTTTCACACTGGTGATTAGCTGGAAGAATACAAATTGGCTATTAGAATGCTGAAACTTACAGGAACAGTCTGCTGCAGCAGCCTTAGGTCACTTGGGCTCTTATCATGTCTACGTCACAAATTGGAAGAAAAAGACAGTAAAACTCTAAAACATCAGCATTTACCGACCCAGTTGAGGTACAGATTTCTAATGCCACATGGCACATTTCCCACAGGCATTCAGTCAAGCTCACTAATGCTCTACATTATTCTAGGAATGAAGCAGATACTACCTTCTCCTAAAGCAGAGAGGAGTAAATCTAGCACTTACATACGATTGAGACGGAGGCTCCCAGTTACTTATTAGAGGAGTTATGTGACATTCTGGTTCTGGCCGTGCTATCAACTTAGATGCAAACTGCTTGATACACCTGTTCCTCTGAGCATGAATGAACATGCCAGAAAACATAAAAGACCGTGCTAATAACAGCTCCATAACCTATAAATGTACTACATCCTCTATCCCCAGGGGTAACGCTTGTTACGCTAAAGTTAGTGGTACCAGTGAACTGGGGGAGATCTGAAGGTCTATGAAAATAGGACTTCATACAAAGCTTCTAGACTTTCTATGTTTCACTGGACATTACCCTACTAACTATTTCACAAGTACTGAAAAACTCTTCAAGAAGAAATAATACATTATGATTTCCATACATTTTCTAGACTAAGGGATTATAATCCCACACACGATGATGAGCAGAAGGAATGATATAGACCTAAACTGACTTTAAATGTATGTGGTACATCAAAACTAATGATGTTGTGCAACTGCCACTTTACGCTTATTAAATGATCCCCTGTGCCATACTTAAAAGTGTAGCTATTTGAAACTCATGTAAGATGAACATTTAATTGTCACTGTTAGAAACACTTCGCTTATGAACGACAATGAAACTATCAATTATACAACCACACTGTTTTCTTCTTCCTTTATTTTACTATGCTTGCAACTGCCAGAAGTATGTTATTTATAAGCAGAAGACTAAAGATGTGCTTTTTAAGTTAGGTGCAAGTATGTGGAATAGGACAGGTTTTTAAGGCAATAACATTATTCCACAAGCATAATTAGGCTCTACTGTCAAAATTCTGCCATCATAAACAGCTCTCCAAAACAACCTCCCCACATGCACTGGGTTTTGTGCAATGTCAAGTGTGAAACTGATTTGTCCCATCATGCAAAATCCTAGAATATGGGGAAAATGACATGCCTGATGGACTGATCTGTGCATTAGGAAGGCTTGTATTTCTCATATTCATCAGGGCTTTACTCTAGACAAAATACAGAGGGTCCTACTTCCAGTATCTAGTAGCTCAGGTTGTAATTTACATCAGTACAAATTACCTTAAAGGTACAGAAAGCATTTACATTTTATACTTTTTTGCTCTCCTCTACCCTGCTTTTGCACTGTGGTATATTGCTCCAGTAGGTGCGAAACTAGAGAATTAGGACCTGCATCTCCCTTCCTAACCTCTTCCTCTGTAAAAAGCAGATGATAACAATACATATTGTTTGCATGTTTCCTACTGGCAAAACACACTTAAAATTATTACTGGTAACATACCACAAAGTACAGGATCTTCATCCGATCTGTCATGGCAATCTGACTGGGTATTGCACAAGAAATGTGGACTTGTGCAGTTCCCATCGTTACACTGGAACTGACCAACAGGGCAGTATCGATGTGGACAGGTCGGGGGCTCATCAGAGCCATCTCGACAGTCCCTCTGTCCATCACATTTCCACCAGATAGGAATACACCTAACAAAGAGAAAACAATGTTTTCTTTGTTGAGGAAGCATCTCTACAGATAAATGACCATCCTTTTACAGCACAAAAGACAATCTCGTCTCAGCCTTATTTCTCAAAACTTCCAAGACATCTTGAATATCAAGTCTTCTGCTTCATATATGCTAACAAAACATACCAGAAGACTGTCTCCAGAAACAGATGATACTGGTAGGCCACTAGAAGTAAGTTCACGGCAAATTAATTAATAAGGATTGAATTTTAATGTGTATTTGTGGCAACCATCTCTTATGCTTGTGAAATCAATCTTCCATTAGATTTTAATGAGGTAACATGTTAATAATTCACCTGCACAAGAACTTCACTAGGGATCATCATTGTAGTACTGCTTCAAAAGGCCACCCAGTAAGGACAACTGCCTCACAGGTTCCAGAGCAATACAACATCAACACGGCAGCTCTTACGCCACAATCCTCTCCCCCAACACACTTGTCTCAGAGAAAAGGGTTAGAAACATGCCCCCAAATCAGCTAAATGGCTTTCCTAGGCCATTCACAGATAGCACATGTTTGGCAGAAAGAGATACATGGCAAAAGATGTACAAAAAAAGAAAAAAAAAAAAAAAGAGAAAGGTCCAGGTTTGTGATTTCAACTGGAAATGGTTTATGGAGTTTACATGTTTCTAAAAACCCAGTGCTACATTACAACGTCATATTAGGAAGAAAATAAATCATTTAAACATGGAATCTACAAATATTTTTCCAAAATGGAAGCCTGTCTAATCCTGGCTTTGTCTTTGCTAGCACATCACAGAACCATAGCAAAAGCAGGAGGAATACCTGGTTTCATGCCCTTTTGAAGAATCTAAATTCTATAATATATCTTTAAAAAGGCATCAGAATAAGATGTGCAGTGGACTTACCTCTCAGTGTCTGCACAGAGAAACTGGGTGCTAGAGCACATTGGAAGGCAGTGTGCTGTATTGCCAAACTGGACTATCATGAAGTTATCGGGACATTCGCAGGAATAACCCTGACCACCAGCTTTTATTAGACAAAGATGGGAACACCCACCATTGTTGGTGCCACAAGGATTATTAACTGGTAAAACAAACAAACAAAAATGTTACTGTACTTTGCAAATCCCAGGACACAAAGGTCTCAGTCAGTAAAAGTCTCAGTCAGTAAAAGACTCCTCTAGTACTATATTAAAAGCTTAAATGTAGTAAGCTGTAAAACAAAATCTAGATAAGTAGGCACTCCGAAAGAAATATTTATGATTTCATATCCAGGAAACGTATACTATTCAGCAAACACTTATCAGAAACTAATTTAAAATGATGCACTCCCAGTCTGATTCTATTTAAGCAGCTAATCAAACACCACTTATATATGTAAAATAGAGAACTACATTTATTCTGTGGATTTGATTTCCCTGAGCAAATGCAAAAGCTGAGTGTACTCAGGACTGCTTCCAATTAATCTTCAGATAACAGCTGGCCCTCTAAATGCAAATCTCATTCTGTTTTCTTACCAAATGGCTGTCTGTATGGATGGTAAACATGGATGTCAAATGGCCTGTGTGTGGTGTTCACGAGAACAGTCCTGTCTGATCCATCATATTTGTTTCCCTTTTCAACAGTTCTTGTGTTCCAGTCAGTCCAGTATATCGTGTCTTCAAAAATTGTTATTGCAAATGGATGAGGTAAAGTCCCATCATATACGGTGTGACGATGATGTCCGTCCAGGTCAGAGTACCTACACAAAGAAAAATGCACACAACATTCAGATAAATGATAGAATATCTTACATTTACTGTATATGCTAATGGTAGGCCATTATTGGTGACCAGGACCATGCAACGGTGGAATTGCAGCTTCTTTAGTCCCGTAATAGAGCACTGCCCTCAGTGAATTCATTTCAACATATGCAGAAAAGTAAAATAGATTATTCTAGGCAAAGAAGTTGGAATAGTGGAACATCCACTGACATGTAAAAATCTTCCCACAGAAGTATATCAGTTAGCCAACTGAAATTTTACACATTTACTGACTTACAGCAAGTTATTATTGTCATAAGAGACTGGCTTGCCTGGATGATTCAGATTGCTAGTAACAGAACACTTAAGACAACAGGCCTCCAGTAACTCCTGTGTTTTACATGTCTTTCTGATTTAGAGACTCCTCTGATAAGATACCTTTAATAAGATTTTTTGGTTTTGCTGATCTTGCTATAGGGATAAATGATGAAATACTAAAGAGAAAGAAAGAGACAGAGATGTATACTTGTAATTTATATATTTGAAATAGGTATTTTTAACACTGGCATAAAGAAAAAAGTTGCTAGAAGAATAGATGTAAAGAAGAATGGATGTATGTATAACCCTAAATGCACATACAAACATTACTATAAAGGACTGTTTTTAAAGTGTTTCAACGTCTTGACAAGAAACAGAATGCTAGTTATTAATTTGTACTGATATCTAAGCAGTCATTTTCCAACAATAGAAAAAAAATAACAGATTTTGGCAATTAACAGCAAAAGGCTATATATGCTAACAGGAAATTTCATGTCACATTTATGGATACTGCTGTAAATGCTGAATATAAAATTAAGGACAAGCTTTCAGAGATCGTCTAATGAATTGTATTTCATTTTATTAGCACACAACTAGTTTAGTTTCAGCTCATCTCATACATATGAAACAAGAGAATCAGAAAACAGTGGTTTTATATTCAATTCTTCCATGGTTCAGGCTGTACTCCCAGATATTGATAAACTGCATATTCCAGCATAGACTTTGAATCTTTTCACCTGAATTCCTCAATAATTTTTGGACCACTTGCAGTGGGACCTAAGACGTGAAAAACAGGGATGCTGTGGCATTCCCATCACCTACTACTCCAGACTTCCTGACTCTAGTTTCCTACAGTCAGTGAGTAGAAGCATCGTGCTTAGATCATCTATAAAGGCTATCACTGAGATCCAGCAGGAGCAATTATTCAGTTGTTTTATTCTTCTCTATGTACTTACTCAATGTAATTTAGATGGGCATCTGCCCAGTAGAGCTTGTCGTTGGTGTAATCTATGGTGAGTCCATTGGGCCACTCTAACTTTGTAGAGATGATCACCATCTTGTCCTTGCCATCCATGCCTGCTCGTCCAATATAAGCTCGATCTGCCCAGTCTGTCCAGTAAACCTGTCTGTTCAAATAAACACTTATAGTTAAGATTGCAGGAAAAATACATTGAAGCAAGTATTAGAAGTCACAGCCAAATAAAGCAATTCCTGAAACAAAACTAAACCATGTACAGGAAAATAAGAAAAAGGTTAACATAATTGCTTGTTACTTTAACTGCTACAGCAAACACATGGATGCACATAAATACATTCATCTTCAAAAATGCAACCAGCAGCCCCATTGTCTATCAAACCGCACACGTATCTACCAACCTTTTCAGCCTTGCAAACAAAATTTCCTTGTCCACATGCAACAAAATTCCACTTTCAATGACACCTGACAGCCCAGCACGTACATTTATGAAAGGCAAACTGCTGTTTTTCCTAAGCTTCATTGAAGATCTAATGCCACACAAATTTAAGAGCAGATGGCCAAACTTTATTTCAGCTTTTCAGAGACAGTGCAAGACTATTTTAAAAAGAAAGGAAAAACACTCTTGAAATGTCATACCCATATTTTGGATGAACAACAACTGCTCTGGGGTACTGAAAGCAGAAAGTGTTGTTGGCATCCACACACCGATCCACGAGTTTTTTCCGGAATCTTCCATCAAGTTCAGAGACGTAGAGACAATCCTTGTAGGCATCCACCCAGTACAATTTTCTGAAATATTTTAGAGTTAATTTATTTACTCTAATTTACTTTATTTGGTTTGTTTTACTTCACAGCACCTTCCTTTTTTTTTCCCCTCCTAGAAGCAATATAGCCACTATAAAGGAAGAATATACACACCGTACTGACATCTCTTCTACACCAACCACGCTTCATTTTGCTGTTTTTACTCCTGCTGCTCCTGCATCCACAATCATTGGTGACAAATTCAAACTTGCATTTACCCAGTTGAGTAATAATATGCCATGTGCCTATAAATTACTGTGCCACCTTCTCTTTCCTTACTCTCCTACTGGCAATGGCAAAAGAGGAGCAGAAAAGCATTCATGCAATATAACAGATTTTGACTGGAGCTGTGAAGTGTTGGAGAGAATCACCACCTCCTTCCATGCTGCCACCTCTATTCTCATTAGCAGGTTCTCCTTTGAAAATTGCTAAACATTATTGTTTTGAAAACCTTATTTAAACCTCACCTAGAATTTTAACAGTTCTATTACCTCACCTAGAATTTCTTTGATTACAGCTGTAATCAAAGAAAACATGCAAGCTGATGCACTGATTTTGGAAAGCCTGCAACAACACAAAACATTTAAATTATTTAATTAAAACTAAAGTAGGCTACTTTGAAATTCCCTGCATGGTTTCTTCTGCTTCAGTGTGTAACAGGGTCATTCCAGAAATAGCCTAACAAAGTTTCTGTCTACAGCACCCTCACCAGTCCTATAGAACTCCAAAAAACAAGGAGTGCAAAAATAATCTTCACCTCATGGCATCCTCCAGTCCTTCCCCTCTACTGAGAGTGAGCAGAACAACTCATCTACCATTGTATCATCCTTCAGCCTTTCCGAAACAGCTAAACAAAAACTGACTTAACGACTGCTGAATTAATTCAACAACTATATTAGTAAAGGAACAATAGGACCACTTTGGCTAAAATGAGTCTTTTCCTTCCTCACCTTTCTGTCAATCACAAAGCACTTGGGTGTGCTGGCAACATTAATTATCATTAGCTTTACAGACAAAGTGGTATAAAAACTCTCATATTGACATATTCACAAAAACAGTGTCCTAAGTTCCAAATGCAACTTTCTGAACCACACTCATTATTCTGGAGAGTCAGCATCACTCTCCAGTTCATGATGCTTGAACTTTTCATACTGATAGCAGTGCAGTTGAAAAATAAAGTAAAAACTGATAAAATGCAGCCAAGAATACTGCCAGAGAAGGGACCACATAATGAGAGTTTCTGTGGAAATAAATCAAACTACCTTATGACACACGGCAGGCAATAAAAAGTGATCAAAATGCGAATTGCTTTCCAATTAGCTCACCCTGATACTGCCCTTCTTATAGCAATGATGTGGATCATGTGGTTGGAATGTCAAGAAAAGACACATTTTTCAAGAGCAAAAGAAACATGCTCTTCATGTCGGTACAGGAGCTTAAGTTCATTAACGTTCACTATTACTTCTTCGCTTGGTTCTAGCTCCCTGTCACAGCCTGTTGTTCATGCCTGAATCCCAACCCCAGCAACAGCTAGGAAAGGAAGAGCCCAAACTCAGAATCCCAACCCCACAGTCACATGTCATGTCCCAGCTTCCTGCCTGGCTAGGCTCTTCATTGATAGTTTCCTAACAAGTTTCTCCCAAGTCAGATATACTGCTTTATTATTGATGAGCGAATAACTCTGATATAACCTTGGTAAAACAGATACAAGAGCAATTAAACAAAAATGTTATGCAATGTATTAGAAGCTGATAAACATTTTCAGAGTTGTATAATACTGCATGCACAATCCAAACGCTAATTCAGTGCTCTTCAGGGATTTTCTATGAAGTAGAAGAACCTTAAGGTAAACTCCCTCACACATCATCTCCTCAGGAGCTCAGAAGGACAAAAAATGTGTTTTCTTACCTGCCAACCCAGTCAACAGCGATACCTTCCCCGTTCGGCACATCATCACTTATCACTGTCTCCTTATTTGTTCCATTTAGGAACATTCGTTCAATGACCTTCCTGCCCACATCAATCCAGTATAACCTTTTTTCCACCCTGTCAAAGTCCAGTGCCACCACATTTCTCAGTCCTTGCAAAATGAGAGAGTAAGACTGGCCATCTGCTGTGAGATTTCTCAGATAGTAACGGTTGCTAAAAATAAGGTATGGGGAGATATTACTATTTTGCCGGCAGCTTTTTCCGTCAGGCTCCCGGATATAGCCTGGGGCACACTTACAGATGTAGGAGCCAGCTGTGTTCTCACAAATCTGGCTACATACTGATGGAGTTTCATTGCACTCATCAATATCATCACAAGTCCGTTTATCAGACATAAGTTTGTATCCAGGATGACAAGTACAGTAGAAACTTGTCTGGGTGTCTGTGCAGTCATGATCACATCCACTGATTGAAGGGTCACTGCATTCATTTATACCTAGGGAAGGAAAGGAAGTTCTACTCAGGCAACTGACTTACGGAGAAAGTAGTGCAGTGACTTCCCAATTACCCTCTATATACCTCTCTCTCTCTCTGCCTTCCCCTGAAAATGCTGAATATGAATCTGGGCTAACTCTCATAATAATTGATAAAACAGTAAATAATTAATCTGATTTAATGGGGAAAAAAAGATTATATATATACATTTATTGTAATTTTTCTGAAATACCACCATAGAATATATAGATAATTGTAATTAAGAAATTATCTTTTTTTTAAAAGCTGCTGGTGCATTTTAAATGAAGTAAGACAGTCCAAGTAAATCTACACATACCACATCCTTTTTCATCACTGTTATCTAAGCAATCATCGAACCGATTGCAGACTTTAGCCATTTCAATGCAGTTTCCATTGTCACATTTAAAATGACTGGGAGAGCATGTTGCTTCTGGAGTGCTGCAGAGGTGTTCCAGCTCATCAGATTCATCACCACAGTCATTATCCCCATCACAGATATAGGCCTTGGCGATGCAGCGCCCATTCTGACAAGTAAACTGGTGCTGCTGACATGGTTCATAGATGCATCCCCTTTCATCACTGGTGTCACCACAGTCATTCCGCCTGTCACATCTGAAGAAGAATGAATATTTTATTCAAACATAAGGTGGCAGTCACCTTCTCCAGGGCAGATAGCTAGACGCACTCTCCTGATTTCCAAAGGAGGTCAGATATTATTGACTCCAATGCAAAAGACTTTCAGAAATGAGGAACAGAATATACAGAGTCTGATTCTGTGAATCTTGCTTGTATTCCCTACATCCTCTGCAAACTGAACAGAATCACCCCACAAGAGGCTATTAGGCACAGAAAAAAAATTATTAAATGTCAATGGTGAGAACTGGGAGTATTGACATCAAATATTCCAGAGCATTTTCAAGTTAAAACAAATGTATAAATGCAGAGCACATAAAGAGTTTCACTATCATATGCTAATCTACTTTACAAGTAAATAGTGCAAAAAGAAGTTACGTCAAGAAAATTTTGAGGATTTTCTGCAGCAGATCACGTAGCTACAAACCTGTATGCATTTCGGATGCACAAGCCATTATTACAAGTAAACTCATTTTCTGTGCAAGATCTTCGTGTACAGTTCTGGTGTTCATCCAGAGCATCACTGCAGTCAGCATCACCATCACAAATCCATGCCCGAGGAATGCACCTCCTGAGTGGGGGCTGATTGTTGGCACATGTGAACTCTGCTGCCGTGCAACTGCGGTTTGCTGATAGAAAGCATGTTTAATGACTCAGCAAGTTATATTCTGTATGTAAAACACACACACACAAACACACACATAGAACCTGGATATCAACACAGTCTACAAAAGAGACATTCTCTGCTCCATGTTCAGCAATAGATATCAGTGAGCTCTCTCATACATGAAACTCATACTGATTCCCACTAATACTCAGCTGGGCATTGCTCTTCAGGGAGGCTGACTTGGAGTCAAAGCACTTCAGGATTCCTTAGCCCATGCTGGCACATGCAGAACTCTGGATCTTGATAGAAACTCACTAATAAGCTTTGCACACACACCTGGCCAGATTTTCTGGTAGCTGAAAAGATACTAAACTCTCTTACCCCTACTTTCTTCAAGGTATTCAGTGCTCCTGGGAGCAGAGGGAACTCCAATTATGTTAAATAGGACAAGGACTGCAAGTGTATACAGCTGTTGTTAAAGGAATCTACAAGCAGGAGTAGGCTTGCTGGACCTTCTTCTCTTTGTTCATTCTTTTGACTGCTGCATTTGTGGTTTTTTTAAACACTTATTTACAAAAATTATGCCAAAATTATGCGGATATTAATATGCACGAGATGTAGCATGTGATGATCAGGGAGTATCTCTGCTGAAGTTGCTGTTGCTGCCCAAATCATACAAACAACCCAGGTTAATTATATCTCTTTTGAAACTCAAAAGTCAAAGAAAAGCAAAGAAAAGTACTCACAAAATTAGAACATTTTTCCTTCTTTTTTTTTTAATAGCCAGTAATATCTTCAATTTTAATTTAATATAATAAAAAAAATTAATGAAGGTCCAGGAAGGGTGTACCTCTTGCTTAATGTGCACCTTTACAGATGGAATTTCTTTTTAAAATAAAAATAAATAAAATGCCTGCCAAAGAAAGTGCAGTATCTGTGTTAGACACCTACCACAATTATGTCTTTGATCCTCATCACTCATATCCCCACAGTCATTATCACCATCACAGATCCAAGTTGCTGGGATACATCTGCCGTCATCACATCTGAATCGGTCACTTGAACAAGTCCGCACTTGAGACACTTAAAAATGAACATAATCACTCTGCTTGTTAAACTAACCTGCACTGCTACGATAATCTGCTGAGGAAGGTGTTTTAGGGCGAATCTTACATCAGTGAAATGTAAAGTAGAAGCTTTAGTAGAAAAGATGTGCTCACGTAAGGGCTACAAATCCTGTTAGGAGACCAGAGTCTCCTGGTCAATTATATCGGCAATCTCTACAAACACCATACTATTTGGATTATCAGCCTGCTAATCTTGTTATACTTCAAAAGTACCCTGCTTAAGAAACCCAAGACCAGAAGACCAAAATATAAAGTCTTACATTCAAAACAAAACCAAAATATTTGCAGACCCTCATCACTTGATTCATCACCATCAGTCTTATAAAGAGACCAGTTATACATTAACAATAATCAATTGTGGCAATTAAAAGACTTCATATTCCACACACAGCTTTAAGCAAAATTACTAAGACTACTCAGAGACACAGATTATTTACAGTCCATGAATAAGCCTCAGAAGATAAGTATTTTCTACCTAGACTGGATTCAAGCTGCTGCCTACGAGAGAAACTATAGATAGATTTTCCATAACCCATCTTGTCTTTCAGTACATATCTTCTGTGTGGACACTTACCACAAGATGCAGGTTCATCAGAGCCATCAGCACAGTCTATTCCTTGATCACAGTACCAATGAGCAGGAATACAGCGTCCCGATGTACAACGAAACTCACTATTTGTGCAAGTCAGTGAGACTGGAAGAAAAAACCTATGTATGACTTCTTTCTTTGTTACCTTTCCAACTTGTTTTAAGTTGCTTTTGAATCCATGTTACGCAAAAGCATTACAGACCCCAGAAAAGAAAGAGAAAAAATTATGCTAGGAAAGATGTCTTTTCATAGTCTAACTGCAAAGAGCTCTTTGTACAAACTAGTTGGATGCCTGTAAGCAAAAAAAATGGACTTAATTCTCTCCTTAGGTATATGTATCGGTTAATAAATAGACATAATTTGCTCTGCAAATAGGATTGCATGCAGCAATCATAAATATGTTCTAAACTTATACTTGAGATTTGTGAAAAAGAAAATGAACACAGTCCAAAGTACTAACTTCTCCAGTGCCCAAAGCAGGTAGTAGGAGACAGCAAGGTTTGCTAATTTCTTCACTAGTTACTGATGCTTTCCCATACCCTCTGATGTTTCCAATACACCAAAAAGGACCTAGTCTGCCTTTTTAACTTGGTCTCATATGTACCTTAGAGATGAAAATCAAAGGCAATTAACACATTGCTCATTAATATCTTGGGGCTTCTTTCTTCTCTCATTCTCCTTATCTCCTGCCCTTTCTTCCCCTTCACCACTTTTCAATTTAAATAATTGAGTAGTGATGGGACAAAAACAGTAGAAGACAGAAAGCATACCTTTCATGAGCAGCACAAGACTCAGTATGCCTGTATATTCAGCCACATATTTTTTGACACACAGAAGTCCATGTATAAAAGTGGTCAAATTCTGAGCAGAAAAACTGAACTCATATTTTAGAAAAATTGTTGCATAGGTAATTCAAGGCATGCAACTTTAGGAAAACTAGTAAAAGCAAAAATAATCCACTCAGGCAATATCAAAAATAAATTGTTGTGTGAAAATATCCATTATTAAATGGGAAAAGTACTACCTAACTACTACTTGATACAAACATCTAGAAAAGATATGCTGTTTTGTAATTAAAGCTGATTAAAAACTACACACTTCTGTTCAATAGCTGGAACCTTAAAAAAAAACTCTTAAGGTACACACAACTGCATGAAAAAGCTAGAAGAAATTACACTTAAGACTGCATATAATTTAATTTGAGTAGAATGAAAATATACTACTAATAAAATTCTGGATAAAGCCAATTCAGTAGAATATCTCAGTGACGATTACCTTGTAAAAAAAAAAGTGTGCAGAGCAAAATAAATAATCTCTCAAATGCTGCATTAAAATGGTGCAAAAAGCCTAGTAAGATTTTATTAGATATAAGCACAAGTTAGATGAACAAAAGTGAATAATAAAATGCATACACCTTATAACTCTTCAGTACTATAAAAGAGTAAGTTTTGAGAACAGCTAGAGTTACAACAAAGGTAAGGAGGAGTGGAATAAATTACTGAAGTACAAGAAAGTAACTGACCCTATTAACTTACCACAATGAGTAGGGCTCTCATCGCTCATATCTCCACAGTCATTATCACCATCACATAAATATGTTCGAGGAATGCAAATGTTTGTGCTTTGGCATTTTGTAAAACCAGACTGGCAAGTGCGCTCCGCTTTAAGAAGGGGGGAAAAAAGCAAAAGTTCTTTAGAACTTCTTTATTTTTTTCATGTATATACCATTGAAAGATGCACAATACTGTTTAAATCTTTTGTGACTCTGATCAATCCCCAGTACATTTTGTCATGTATCCTTTGTAGTACATTATATATTTTCATTGCTATCTTTCTCTTCAATAGTGGCTAATCCCAAATTTCCTTGGAAAATGAAAAAAGAAACATCCAAATAATGCAAACTATTTTCCTCTAATTTCCGTTCAAATGCTAAAGTGCATTCATGCCATTCATGCTATACAGAAACAATTAGGCCATTGCTTTTATTGGGAAAAGTACTGTCAAAAACATGATCAAAGAAATAGCTGCTAATACTCAGGACTGAGGGAATGTAAATCGACAGGTATTCATTCACACTGTAATGCCTGATTTTGCAACCAGCTGTTATTGTGTGAATCATAGCAACTACAAATAACTAGTAGACCAAGATTTTCAAATAATTCAGATTTCACTGAGAATAATAAAAAAAAAAGTCACAAATAATATAGTGCAAAAAATCAGTTTGTGAACAAAAAATGTAAAAACAGGAAGTCTTCCCTAAATACATTTTTATCAAACTATTTCTTTAACTCCAGATATAATTTTTCCATTAAAGAACAAATTCTTAGTGAAAAAATAAAAATAAAAAACTGATTAACTGTATTACTAGTCAATACTGAACTAATCATAACTTCTGTATCATGGAAAACAAATATGACTCGTAACTTTTTGAAAAGTATAAGGATTATAATTTTCAAAAGAATAAGTATAAACAATGCCTGTATAAGAACCAAAACATTCAGTCCTGATGATTATACCTAGTACAATTAGCATGTCATGATACAAAGTATACAAGAAAAATCCAGTGTGAACTCTGCAAAAATGTAGCCCCTGCGTCCAATTCAATTGAAATAAATCTTTTTGAAGTCAATGGGATTACTCACAATACCCAACATTAAGCACTCTACTAGTATTTATTGGATCAAGGCAGATTAAGGATTCGGTTTGTTTCAAAATGACACAAAGCAGAATCTGTAATGTAAATAAAAAAACTTTTATCCTTTTTGCTGCCTTTGTCGTAATTCTTCATACACAAAGATCTTCTTTGATCTAAAGAAACAGACTCAAATATGCACTAGGTAATTAGGATGAACTTACGGCAATCTCTCTCATCTGATGTGCCATTATCATAACAGTTGTTTACTCCATTGCAGACATACTGAAGAGATATACACCTTCCATTATTGCAAGTGAATTCTGTGTGGGAGTCACAAGTTCGGAATAAGCAGCCAACCTCATCGCTATTGTCTCCACAGTCATTGTAGTGATCACAGCGGTAATGATAGGGTACACATCGCCCATTACCACAGGTAAAAGCTGTTGGCTGACAAGTATGGAAAGCTGTACGAAATATTAAAACATTAAAAAAAATAAGAAAAGAAGAAAATACACAGATAACGAATAATCTAAGTTCTCAAAGTAGCAAATCAAATCACAAGGTTTTTACCTGCCAGTGCAAACACAGCTGCAAAACGTACTGCATGAAAAGTAAAATATGTATTTGAATTAAACAAAGTAAAGATTGTGTGCGCATCATATTTAATTAATACTATAGCATTTCTGGAGTGCAGAGCAAATTAGTTGCCATTCAGACCTCATGATGTAAAACAAGTACAAGCAAGCAAGGGATCATTTCCAAACTACAGCTACATGATCTGTGATCGTAAAGCCACGCAAGTGATGGAGAATACTGTACAGCCTGGACAGTCTACATGCAGACTCTCTCATGCAGTTATTTTAAATGCTTACCACACACACTCTCCAACTCATCGCTGCCATCACCACAGTCATTGTCATTGTCGCATTTCCATCGCTCTGAGATGCACTGCCCATTCAGACACGTGAAGAAACCAGCATCACACCTGGTACCACTATCCACAATGCAGTGCTTGTTATTATTGGCTAAATACCAGCGACCTTCAGATGGGCACTGACATTCTGCACCATCTGGACCTAAATTTATGATTGACAGTTTAAAAAAAAAAAAAAAAGAAAGAAAAAAAAATCACATTGATGCTTTAGATTGGGTTCTGTTAAACTGTTCACAGCTGTAATACAGGAAAATGCAATGCAATGAAATCCTCATAACTCCTATAAAATCTACCTGCTTAGAAAGAAGTGTGGCTACTTAGCCAGATTTTTATTTCAGTTAAGCATATGCAAATCCATTGAAATCTAGAAGAGTTGTTTTAGAGCTCCCTAGAAAAACTGAGAAAAGTACTTGGAGTACTTTAAAAACTGCTTGCTGTCCAAATAGTTTTTGGGTGACTGCAAGATGGTCTCTGATGCTTTCCGATGTCTGAGCAATATCAGCTGAGATTCTGTCCCTCAAAATCAAAAGAGAGTTTTCAAAACTCCTTGCAACAGACTAACTGCTCTTCTCAAAATCAATGAGAAGTTTGAGATGTTTTCAGTCAAACAGATTTCTTAATGACATTTAAGATCCTAAAAATGAAAGCAGGCACTAAATGAGTTTTTCCAGAGTCAAGGATCATAACTTACAGAAATCCAGAACACACAAATCAGCTCTGTAGCAGTTATGTTCTTTGGGGTTATTGCAATTCTGATTTCGTGGCCATCTAGACTGGTGACCTGTTGAAGCACTCTGACTCTCTCCTTACATGAGCACAAGGAGAGTTACAAAATGGGGTATATATGTCACTCTGGTCTCACCCCAATATGCAGCTAAAGATATAGTCAGAGAGTGTTTCTGGGGAAAACGACTCAAAAGTGTACCTACCCCACTGTGTACAGAAATCAGTTTGTGCTATCTTCTCAGTAACTGCCCAAATTTTAAAATGAGGCAGTAGAGACCTTTTATTTGAAAAGTAACCATTAGGGAACGACTTCATAATAACACGTAATAAAGAAATAGTGACCATAAATAATCTTTAGATGTGTGATAGGAAGTACCTACTCAGTGTATAGTGCATGAATATATATTTCTAACATAACTGTATGCTGCTAAGCTTAACATCCCACTCCAGAGGAAATAAAAGTTAAAATCTCAGGAAAAAATGTTTTTAGTTTAAATTAGAGAATCACATTTTTTATTTGCAAAGATTCTCAGGGAAAACCCTCAAGTGTGTTTGCAAAGTACCATGAGCCTGAGCGGCAATCATTTTGATTGCATTATATACATAAAATATTTATTACACATATAGATTGGTTTGGGTTGGAAGAGACCTTTAAAAATCATCTAACTCCAACCCCCAGACGCTGTCGAGAACACTAAGCAATATTTAATCTGTCCCCATGCAACTAAAACCTATTATATTATGAGTTCTAATACTGGCAATACTAACAGCTTACAGACATTAAGCGTAATAGCTTACCTGGTGCACAAATATGACTGCAACCACCATTGAACTGGTTGCAAGGGTTGGTACACTGCTGCTGCTTGCTTTTTGCCCAGACATGAATATCCATTGGTCTTTGTGGAAGATTCATAATCATTACAATCTGATCTGAACCATCATATTTATTAGCTCGGTAAATGCTTCGTGTGTTCCAGTCTGTCCAATATATGTGCTGATCGAACAGTGTCATTGCAAATGGATGCAGAGCAGTGCTAACAATTACCTCACGGTTTGTACCAGTAAGAGTGCACCTCTCAATCTTCTGCCTAAAATAATAAAGAAATAATGACGTCTTAAAATACGTCCTTCAACTTTTTAGCATTGAAAGCTAAGGAGCACTGTCATTCTTTGAGTATCTGTTTCTTATGTCTTACCCTATGCTAGCACCTGTCCCTCTAAAGAGGGGGATAAAGCACCTCTTTAAAAAAAAAAAAAAAAAAAAGTATCCTTCTCTCCTGCACATGAGAAGTCAGAATGTAGAAGACTTCACACTGTTTAAGTATCTGCTGCCCTACCTTCATTAACTGAAGTCTGAAAGAGAAAAGAGGATGTCTCATTTGACATTCTGCATCTGTAACAGGATCCCTAGCACAGAGTTAGAGATTCCCTGCACACAGATTAATCCATGTAAGGATACCTACTTTCCAGAAGATCCCATAGAGGCACAGACCATAAAAGTTACATTACAGACATCTTTCTGTCACAGCAGCAGAGGAGAAGCCTGCAAAGGAGCTGCTGTTCTGAAAGAACCTGAGGAGGAAAGTCTGATTGCTGCAGTGATTTCTCTGAGAATATAGGTGAATTTGAATGGATATGAACTGAACTGTTTTTCAAAGCTTTCCTGCCAATGACAGAAATCACAGTGGCATACATTGAAGGGTAAGATTCTGTCTGTTTGGCAGAAGCAAGAACTTGATGCCAAATTCCACAAGTGACAGCCATTAACCATGAGAAATGAATGCAAAAAATGTACACTGGACTGCATGTGTAAGAGAAGAACAAACTTCCAATGGGTACAAATGCCATAAAGCACTGGACTAATTCTTCCTTGTGATATCACAAACTCCCCTACGGTACAGTAGTTCCACATCAAAAATAAGAATTGACATTGTCTTGCTATTAAGTAATTCTTAATATTCTATAACACAAATTATCAAATTCAACTGAAATGCTGAAAAACAGTACAAAAATAAAAAAATATAATAGACCTATTTGAAAAATCACCTAAAGCAAACCAACAATCGTGTTAGCAATACATACAGATTTGCATCAGCCCAGTATAGCTGCTGTTCTTCATAGTCCAGGGTAAGCCCATTTGGCCATACCAGATCTGTGCTTACAATGGGCGTTCTGAAGTTTCCTCCAAGTGTAGCTCGTTCTATCTTTGCATTGGAACTCCAGTCAGTCCAGTACATATACCTGTCAGTAACATGATGAAAGTTTTATTTTCAGCAAGGAAAGTTCACAAAGCTTGTAACTGCTCCAGGATATCTCCACCCTGGTGACCTCCACTTAACTGTGGAGTGCAAAACCAGAGGGAAAGAACTTATTCCCTTATTTTATCTCCTATTTACAAAGGAATCTTCTAGTGGAGATAATTGGGCTCCACTAGACTGAACTTCACTCACTGAATTCAGTTTTTCCAGATCTTATGTCTCCTTAAAGTCAAATATCCTCCTTCTTATCTTTCTTGATTTCAAATACAGTTTAATACTGCCCCCCCAGGCTGTTAGAGATGTTTTGATATTAAAAAATAAAATAAAAAATGAGGCACTCAGGAAACACAGCAACAGAAGAAAGTGAAAATAATATACAACTCTATCTCTTGGCAGTGCTACTTTGATTATCGGGATTTGATAATCTTGAAGAAATCTTAATTTCAACAGATATTTTTTGTTTCTCTGCCTTAGACAGCAAAGTGAGGACAGGTGGTCTCTTGATAAACATCTGATTTGAAAATCATTCTCCTTTAACCCCCAATACCTGGCTCCCAACCTCAATTAGAGGAGGAGCCTCATATACTATACATTCATAAACATTCTAAAAGTCTCTGAAGAAAACTCAGATCTCTGAGGCTGATATCAGCTCAAAAACTTAGTTAGATCCAAGACAATTACAAGCTTCTGGAACCTAGGGCTTAGAACAGGAAGCACCTGGCAGTCTTCATAGAAGTCCAAACTACAGATTAATTTGCAATCATAATAAAGTATACAAAAGTGCAGCACATACCCTCTGCAGGGATCTAATACAACAGCTCTTGGTCGTGGAACCCGGGCAATCACAGTGCGGTTAGAGCCATCTGTAGCCATTGAGCTGATAGTTTGATTGAGGTAGTCACTGTAGTAAACTCTGTTATTGATCCAATCGAAGGCAATGCCATCTGGAGTCCCCAGGTCTTAGACACATGCAAACACACAACCAAACAAGTTCAGTACAGTTTCCTGAGATACTGCAATACTCTTTGTCTATGACAATGCGCATACTTAGGATTGTACATAATCATAATTCAAATTTCTTAACAAACACAACAATAGCCAGTATCATTACAGGTGCTTTACAGATGTATTAAACCCATATAGTTCATCTTTTCATACTGATAAATTCCCTGCATCTTTCTGTATCTCTGTGGCATTTTCTACAATCTTAAAATTACTAAAAACGCATAACAACATATAACCAGTTTTGTATTTCCTTTTCATTATGATCAAGATGAAATAAGACTCTCAGAAGAGAAAAAAAAAATGAGCAGAAGAGTCAAAAGGAGCATTTAATCAGTTATCTTAACTAAACAGTTTACATTGACCATTAGCATAAAAATACCTGCTGAGCTAGTGCTAGGTGCTAGTCTGTTTTTCTCAATATCCGATTATTTTCAATCACAATTCCGTGTACTTACCGGATGCAACTACTGTCGGAGTGCCAATTCCTGAGTAAATACTAATGTAGCTGATTCTTCCTGTCCCTGAAGGGTAACTTTGTGTAAAATATATTCGGTTGTTTATGCTGTCAAAATCCAGGGCCACTGCAGTTCTTAACACATTGACTGTGCGGAAGGGAGGACTGTGATTTTCAGGATCTAGGTGGATACTTCTGAGGGCATTCTCAAGGGCAAAAATCAAGTAATCATCTGTTGAAATGGAACATCTCTTGCCATCACTGCCTAGTGTTCCAAAGGCACAACCACATTTGGGTGTTTGCATATCAGGCAGGGCAAAGCACAGATGGGAACAGCCTCCATTGTCATCCACACAAGGATTGTTGTTGATGTCAAGGGGTGAACGTGACTGAAAACGACTGTTGTAAATGGTAACATCCCTTAGCCAATTAATGTTGTCTCGGATTACTGTTGGCTGATCAGTGTTGCCTGGCTCCTTGCTGGCTTGGAAAATCTTTTTCAGGTTCCGATCCACCCAGATCATAGAATTCCCAAAGACAGTGATACCATATGGAGTTGGATAGCGACTGCCATAGCGCACAATTTCCACATCACCACCATCAGGCTGAATTCTTGCAATCATATCTAAGGAATCATCCACCCAGTAAACGTAGCCATTGCTGTGATCTATCGCCAGCCCACGAGGTGTGACAATGCCCTCAGACACCAAAACTGTTCTGTTGGTGCAGTCAAGAAATGCACGTTCGATCTTTGGATTCTGCCCATAATCTGCCCAGAACAGGTATCTGTTTTTTGGGTCTACTACTATATGCCTTGGCATATCTATGGTAGTTTTAAGCAAAACACGGCGGTAAGTTGTGTTTAAGCGCAAAACTTCTATAAAAGTCTCTGTCAGGAATGCATTTGTAAAATAAAGATTTCCTGTTTTTAAAAAAGTGAGGAAAAAAAAGCAGAATGAAAACAGAAAGTTAATACACAGCATTACCACCTGAGAAACATGAGCTGATAAAATTTAAAACAATAAAATGAATACCCATAAACATCTTAGAAGTTAGGAACACGAAGTACTTGCCTCCACTTGGAGGAATTAGCAAAGAGATACCCAAAATGACAAGAGTAAATTAATTTCTAAACCCTTGATGATTTCCGTAGAGAAAATCACTGGTATGCAATCAAAAACACATTAACCACAGTTCTTTTTATTTACTTTTTTTCTATCTAAAATATTTATTAGCACTTTAGAGCTGCCTTTGGCTTGCCCTTCCATACTCTCATCCCTTTACCTTTTACAACACACAACTGTGAAATCGGTGTTGTGGCACAGCACTGTATACAGTAATTAAATTAAGTGTATATGGTGGATGATTATCCTAAAACCCTTCCCAACCTATCAAACTCCAGAAGAACTTTTGCAAAACATATACACAATATGTGTATGTATAAAATAAAAATATTACTGGCAGCAGTCAGCCATTTAGAGTTGATGAACACTTTCTCAAGTGTTAATATTTGAATGAATCTCTAATGTTTGTATAAAAATGTGAACTGTGAAAGGGAAAATGCAAGTTTAAAGAAAAAGTATTTCTTTTGCTTTCTTTACTTTTCAGTAAAATTTATAGGATTTCCACAGAGTAGTCTGAGTGTACATGAAAAGTCCTTTCTATCTATAACATCATCAGACAACTTCTCTGTACAATCTTCTCTGATACATGTAATTCTCTATGGTAGTAAGGTATAGTAGTATACTGATAACAGGCACTTAGGAATGCAAAGATAATAAAAGAAAGCTAAGATAAATATGAAAGCATCAGGTAAGGAAAGGCTCTATATATTTACTCTGTTTATCATTTTATACCTAGGTCATATACCAAAAAATAGACAAAGTTTCATTTTTATATGTATATAAACATAAGAGACATTCATTACTTCCTTTTGTTTTAAAATTAGCTCATAGACTATTTAAAAAATGTATGACTTCCATTCAAGATATTTCCTGTAGGATGTATTTGTATTAGTATACAAGTTTTACAGTGTGTAAAGAATAACATTCTCCTAAATTCACCTATGCTTACCTGCTACCCAGTCAATTGCAATGCCACGGATTCCATTTCGTCCTATTCCATTTGTAACAACATTTCTAAAGTAAGAACCATCGGGTTTAATTTTACGTATTGCATTCTGAGAAGAAACTGTGCTACTGAAGTCGCACCAGTAAATGAAACCAGACGGCATGTGAACATCCACGTGAAGCGCATTTCGTCCTGAAATATTTTGAAGAGTAGTAATTAATTATCTTTAGTATAAACAAGCTTATTTAAAACATGGGTATGCAAGCAAGAAATGCCAAAACAGTAGGCATAAGATTTCCTCTTTAATTTTCACATACCTCTTCCTGCCAGTGGTACCATGGCTTCAGAGTGATCAGATGTCTCTAGACTAAATCCTTTAATTGCAGAAAGCATAGAAACAATTACAAATGAACTGTATGGAGAACAGGTTCTGTTATCAGGATTTAGCTGAAAGCCAGTAGCGCAGGCACAGGAGAATAATCCACCAGGTAGAGGTAGGCAAAGTTGTTGGCAAACTCCAATATTATTACTGCAGCCATTTGAGGAACCAGCAGAATCTGTTGTGAAAAAGACATGGCAACACAGAAAAATCTGAACTGTCTGAACTGTATCATCACTGACAGACATACAACCAAATCCATATACTTGCATTGTATTACCAACCAGCTACAAAAATACCTATCTTAATCACCATTTAAGCACACACGTTAGTAATCCATTTGCTGCTTTCTTGTCATTTAAGATTAATGAGACAAATGATCAGATACAACAGATGCACACATTTGAAGCTAAAGTAACAGAAGTTGTTATTTAGTCATTTTTACATTGATAATATTTTTGTAAAATTATGCATGTGAATAGATGCCTTAAGAGAATGGTAAAACATCTCTCTACCAAAACAAGGAAAATGCTTTTTAAACCTCAAATAGTTTGTTTTGAAAAAGCATGTAGCCTGTCTCTAATAGAAGCTTGATTTTTTCACAAGTTGAAAATCTTGAAATACCTCTTTAGCAAATACTCACTGTCTCTATAATACACTCGCAAGCACTTCAGTCTTGGGACGTTGTCTCTCAGTACTACTTTGTTTGCTCCAGTAGACTTGTCAACTCGTTCAATAACTTCATAATCTCTATCAGTATAGTACAGAAAGGTATCATACACAGCAATTCCCCATGGATGAGAAAGATGAACCACCAGGGTCACACGATTTGTACCATCCACATTGCCTTTCTCAATCTAAGAAATCAATTTAAAGCTTAATATAAGTTCAATGTTACAATAAAAAATAAAATAAAATACAACATATGCTAATAAAATCTCTTCATGCATAAGGTCTTCATGTACCTTCCACAGGTAGAAAGAAAAAGGTCAGCAGGATGCTAATAAATAATAATTCTCCATTCAAGTCATCCTATATTTTTAAAGGTAACCATTAACATCAATTGTTCAGATTTTGTTTGGTCCTGCAACCCCTATTACCTGAGTAAATTAATGTGATTAATGTGAATTACTCTTGGTAATCATAGACCCACAGATAGATAGAGAGCAGCAAAGCAACTTTTAAAAAAGTATCCCCTACCACTCCTGTGCTTGTGACAGCCCAGTACAACTTTTGTTCTTTAATGTCAATGGTAATGAACTCCACGTGATCAAGGTTGCCAGTGAAGAGGGTTTCTATGCCCGATCCATCCATGTTTGCACTAGCAACTTTTGCTGGGACTCCACTGTCAGTTCCCTGGTCCGTCCAATACAGCTTCCTGTAACACATTATCACACCTGTTAGCAAAGCTGGTAAAGGAGATCAATGCCCCAGAGTGACCAAGGCATATGCTTAAATCCATCTCCTTCCTTAGACAAATACTTTGGCATATGATGAATAAAGATCACTTTGAATTTGATCTCAATGAAAAAAGAGATCCTGTTTTAAAAGAAGAATGCCCGTTAAACTGTTTTCAGAAATCTATATACTCTCCTGCATCATCCACGATACCGTCAGCAGGTAACCTCAGCAGATTATTAGCAGTGTATAGCAAGAAGACAGACAAATAATAATTCTGTTCCACAGAGAGTTGCAAAGATGCAACATCAAGTTTGGTTCCAATTTGGAATTAAAACTGCAAGTTCAAAAAAATCTGTATGAAACAGAATTCAATTAACTGGCTCTGGGGAACATATAGCAGTGGCACTGCTCCAGCCTCAGTTGCTGAAAATCAGCTAGGGCACGTGGCAGCCAGACTCCCAAGCAGGAACAAAAAGTCAGGCATCAGTTCATCTGAACACCTGCCAGGTCACCAGCAGAATAGTCTCATTACTAATATGGTCCTATGAAACTCAGTGATTTTGGAGAAAAAAAAAAAAAAAAGGAAAAAAAAAGTATATTGCAGTTTTGAGTACTTTGATGGAATAAATAAATAAATAAATAAATAAATAAAGGTAGCTCTATTAATTGCATTTGCAGACTAGTATATAATGATCCTATGTTGGGAGAGATTAGAAAAATCATATTTAGTACTACACTATTTAACATGTGACATTCTTCCTATATAGTGTGTCTTTACTTATTGACAGGCCTTAACAGAGACATCACAAGGTATTGTAAAGAAAGACTTCATAATTGTCTTTAATCTGGGTTCCCATTTTACAGTCATTTTTTTTCACAATCATCATATTCTGGGATACTTTTAATTTTTTTTTTTTTTTTTTTTTTTAAAAAAAAAAGGAATGTTAGCATATAAGTATTTGGTAAACTAAGTAAAACAGACATCCATGCAGCAATTTATGTGGTCATGCAATAATTTTCTAGGCCTTAAAAAGAATGAATAAATTGCGCACAAACATTAAAAAAAATGTCAAATCTGGGACTGAAGATGAAGACCCTAAAAATTAGGAAATATGTGTAGAAAATACTCATGGAAAACAACTGTAGCTTTAGAAATTTACCCTTTTGCTGGATCAACTGTCAAACCAATCGGCATTCCAGCTCCTTGAGAGGTACCATCATTGGTGATCAGAGTTTTCCTGTACATTACTTCACCATGCAGCTTCAGGACCTATGCAAACATTGAACTTGTCAGAGCATGTATATAGAACATAGGATAGACTGTCAAATTAAAGGAAGGAAACTTAAATCCACCAGAATTTGAAATCACAGAAAACTTTGTCTAACACTACAAAGTACATTATTCAGTACTCTTAACAGTCTTTCTTCTCTCGCATGTACTCCTTAAAGAAGCTACTTGCTGCTGAGAACCTGCCTATATTAATAAATAAGTATCCTAGTTCTAAAAATAGCTAATCTTTCAACTTCCATAATATCTTGATAGTATTACAGGCTGAAGGGGTTGATGAAATGCTGCTTCAAAAACTATTACCTTTTACTTATTTAAATTAGATGAGTTTTAATTTAATAGTACATATTTATATTTTAGGACAAGGAAATTCGTGACCAGGCACAGTCACATTCATTACACTATTACATATTGCTTATCCTCTATTTCCCTACAATAAAGAGCAGTTTTATTCTTCCCATATCATCAGACTGTTAGCCTCCAGGAAGCTACAGAATATGATATCAAAGCATTTGGGAGTGGATCTTATTGTGCCTTAATCCGCCAGGGGATTTTTAGGTTAGACGTTAGGAAGAACTTCTTTACTGAAAGGGTTGTTAGGCACTGGAACAGGCTGCCCAGGGAGGTGGTGGAGTCACCATCCCTGGAAGTCTTTAAAAGACGTTTAGATGTAGAGCTTAGGGATATGGTTTAGTGGGGACTGTTAGGGTTAGGTTAGAGGTTGGACTCGATGATCTTGAGGTCTCTTCCAACCTAGAAATTCTGTGATTCTGTGATTCTGTGTTTGATGGCAACATTCCTTTATTGTCAGAGGCACTGCATTGGGATCTTTAAAGTGAAAATACTAGTAATAACTATTGTGATAAGGGGAGTTTGTGTGTTAAACACCAGAAGCCTACTAACTTGAAGGAAAAAAGAGATCTGTGCATAAAGTTCACAGAATATATTGCTTTCAAAATCTTTTTGACTGTGCTCAAATTTAGGTTTGCTTCTTCATGTGTGTAAATCACTTCTCTTCACACTATTTGCTTTAAAAAAAAATCTAATTTCAGTTTTTCACTAAAAACAGTTCTAATTTCAAACAGTAGCACAGTAGCAAAATATCTATGCTCTTAGTTTTCAATTCTCCCTCTTAAATAATTACCTCAATTGACTGTGTCCCCGGATTACTGTAATAAAGGTTTGCAGATATCCAGTCCAATGCTAGGCCAATAGGAGCACCAATAACAGCTGCTGGAGCAAAAACCGTCCTGTTAGATCCATCTGACCTCACTCTGTGAATTTCACCCTTGGAAAAATGATAAGAAAAGTGACAAAACATCAAGAGCAGTTTCACAAAATTTGTTTATTCCAACTATGTGAGCAGGTACTTTATATTACAATCTTTTCTTAGCAAAAATGAAAATCCAATAGAGAGAAAATATTCTTATGTGCTCAATGTATAACCATGGTAATGGTAAAAATATTATTGTAAATCACAACTATACGGTGTAAAGAGGCACCACAGTTCATTTACCAAATCAAAATGATCAGCAGAAATAAAACGGCTATATAAGCCCGATCAGTATATTTTTAAGCTATGTACAGTCACGCTACTGTAATTTGTACCTTATTATCAAAAGATCTTTACAAGGATACCTCAACTTAAGCATCCTGAATAAACCTGAAATCTCATAAAAGAAAATAGTGTTCTCTGTAAAGATAAATATATAAGAAACAAATTTTCAGTAAGCTGCAATAGGAAGATCCAAAACTAAGATTATCCTTGCAGTTTTCTTCTGTAACCTCTGAAATGGTAATTTACAACTTGCAGGCTTAGTTGTATTACCTACAGCATGTGATGTTAGGGCATGATACAAATACAAACACTCAGCTCACTAATTTTGATATTTTTGCGGCAAGTTAGCCTTAGGAAATATGTATCATCTCTCAGTTCAGCAAGGACAGTCATTAAAGAGGCTTAGTCTAACAATTATAATGAACTATTAAAAACTAGTTCAAAGTATTTTTTTAGAACTATAAGCCTCGTTTTTGCTACCTGGTTGTGGCTTTGACTTTGCAACCCCATTCTTACGTTTGAGAAGATGCCTCTGTATATGTTACTTCAAGAAGTGCTCAGACTAGAGACCAGACCATGCAAGAATGTAATTTCATTCTAATAGCATGTACTCAAATTCTAATGTTTAGTGCCTCTGGGTCCAATGTACTACTCCCATGGAGAACTGTTCTGGATGTGTTTGCAGAATTAAGCCCTAGGCCAACAGAGATGAGGAAGAGCAGATGACAGCAACGGGCTGAGATTACAATTCTGTCACTGTTCTCTGATATTTCCTCTTCATGTCTCTGGGTAATCCAGAAATAGCTTTAATTAAATATTTTGTCTGACAGAGATGAAAACTAATATACAAAAGAGATTAAGTCTCTTTAACTTGTTCTGGGGGGAGAAGGGGGAACTTTAATCCTTTTCAATTATATTAATTAAAGGCATTACCTGTAATGCTAATGTATTTCATTCAAAAACATTATTTTAATTTTACTGCGCATTTTGAACACATATACTAACTTACCGGATTTTCAACCCAATAGATCATCTGTTCTGAGTCATCAAAGTCAACATCAACACCATTTTGAACTCCTGCTATCGGAACCATAGCATCATTGGTCTTTTCCTCAGGGTTCAGAGAAATTCCATAAATTATATTATCTCTCACAGCAATAAGAAAAGGGTGTTCAACTGTGAAAACATACAATGTAAGTCAGAGTTATGCTTCAATACTTTTCCTCTCATCAAAAAAATAGCATTGATGTGTTCCCCCTACCAAAGGTTCCCTGATGCTAACAGAATTGATGAATATTAACCATGATGCTTAGTGCACTTACATGCAAGTTTTTTTTTTTTTTTTTTTTTTACCTCACCAGGAGTGAAATTATCACTGTAATGTTTTAACACTGAAAGTTTCAGCACTATGCAATCACAACGCATATTCTAGGAATATGGAAACCACCAGGACAAAGCTCAGACTCGCCAGGACATGCCTGGGATAGATTCTAATGGCTACTGAGCAGGACTCAATACAAAGTTAGAGCAGCAGTAACTAATCTTTATTATTGAATATAGCTCGGAGTTCTGTGTTTTCTTGTTTTATATCTAAGGGAGTATTCCTACTCTTTTACCGTAAAGTTACTTTCAAGTAAACATGTTTAAATATGCTTAAACATTATCAAATGGGGCTTTTTTAAGAGCTTCAAAGAAGTATTTCTTCCATTTCTCCCAAAGGGAGCAATCTCTGACTTTGAGCTCTTTTCAGAACTCCACATCTTTAGGCCAAATATATATCATTCAGTGCTTCCTAAATGGAGTCTGGCTAGAATGACCCCAACCTTTGATTTCATGAGCAGCAGCTCAGAGATTTGAGTAAGCTTTTTGCCTGACAGAGAAATGGCTCTGACAATCTGTCGGGTCTTTTTTTTTTTCCATGTCTCATTATTGCTGTCCTACCTCTCATGCAGTTCCTGTTGTCAGGAGAAAGCATCCATCCAGAAGGACAAGCACAGGAAAAAAAAAGTGGTCCAGATGAAGAAAGCAAGCAGAGATGGCTACAGGGGGATGATGCACAAGAATTGATACCTGAAAAGAAAAAAAAAGAAGAAGAAAGAAAAAGTATTAGCAACTGTTAAGATATGACCAACTGGAAAGAACATTTGGAATCACTGAAAATTAAAACATCAAAAAACACTAAATCAGTTCTGATATTTGAAATTAAAAATAAAGTTACTTGCAAGAATTACAAGCATTACAATACACTTTTAACACATGTTAATTATCCCTGCAAAACCAGCAACATTATTATATTGATCTCTTAATTTTTAAATTTAAAATTATTTTAATTTAAATTCTTTTTCAAACTTTTGTTAACTGGATGAGAATGCCTGCAGGATTTTCAGTCTTTGATCACAATAACCTTTCTGGATGGGGGATTCAAATTATTTACTGAAGCTTTTTGGAGAAAAATAAGGAGATAACATAGCTTACTATGCCTCATTCAAAGGTAGTAGCAGTTCAGTATGTAATTTTTTGGATCACTTTGAAATTTGCAGTCTAAGCTTGTAAAGTATGAACAGGACAGTTGAAAAGGTCTTTGTTGACTGTTATTACTATACACTAAAATTCAACCATTTAGATCACTTCCATACAATTGCTGTTAAAGATGATTTTTCAGGATGAATGACCTTCATAAGAAAATAAAATCAGATTTTGAGAATAAATACCCTTAGTGAACTCAGCAGGCCTTGTTCTAAAATCTTGTAAGTTCCAGGAAATGACACAGTTGTGCCAAATATAAAAACTAACAAGAACTTAAAAGAAATCAAAAGATGGTAGTAAATAATGGCATACACTCAAAACTCAAACTATAAGAAAATGCCTTATTTCTATATAGCAAATCTTAAAACTAGCTGATATTTATTGATTTGCAATATATGGGGAGTGGATGACAATCTTAATACTATATCTGAAATTTCAATCAAATAATGATGTCTTCATTTGTAAACATTAGCACGTTGTGCTCTTCTGCAAGTGCTTTCCTCCTTTCTCTGGCCATATAAAGTATAACAGAACAAATCAAAAAGAAAAAATATGAAATGAATTAGTTTAATACAATGAAGAAAATGAATCATTTTCTCCATCAGTAGTAGAAATATTTTTAAACCCCAGGTTATAAAATAAAACCTCCTAAACTAGAACTATGAATTAACAGTACTCTGGTGGCTGAATAATTTCCAGTGACCAGCTTTAGCTTTGAAACTGACTGAGGAAGGTTCTGCTCCAAAACAGCGCATACACAATATAGCACTGAAAATTACTAGCACCTTACTAAAATACAAGACTTTTCCCTCTCCTGTAAGAGCATCTTCCTGAAAAAAAAAAGAGAATATAAGCCATTGTTACACTTATTTATCAAAAACACTCCCAACACAAAATATAGAGCAGTATTTGCACCAATATATTTCTCTAACTTCAAGTCATGCCATAAAATGACCAAAAGCCTCATTTGCAAGATGACGCTAACTCAAAGAGATAAAAGGTATTTTTATTTTTTTGTTTTTTGACAGCCTTTCAAGATGCAAGAGATGACCTACATATGATCTCAGAGAGAATCTTGAATGTAATGAAGGATTTTTATTCATTATTTCATTAAGTAAAATAATGCAAGTCTTTTCAAAGAAGGATGATGACACTAATTTGCCTAAAAGCATTACAAAATCCATGTACATGGAGCCAAGTCTGGTATGCCACAGAGACAAATTTTAAAAATGATAACACTTCCAAAAGCACTCTGATTTTGTTATAAAAACCTTTAAAACAAGGAGCAGGAACACTACATACACTACTTTCCTATTTTTGGCATTCGTTATGCTTACATGCTTCTTGGTCACCCTCCCTGAACACCAGAACGTTCACCAGGCTGGACAAACTGAAATGATCTTCAATGTAAGTCAAGGGCATAAATTATTTTCTTGTTTTAACCCAGTCCATTTGTTGACATGACTGATTCCAGAAGTGCTTATGCATGGCACATTTTTGTCATCACCAACGTTGTTTTGCTGAACTTACCATGAGGTTGCTTTACAGGATGGACTGCCACAATCCCTAAAGGCTGGTGAATATTATAAATCATAACTGTTTGGTTTCCTCCATGCCATTTATTTGCCCGAATTACTCGGTTTGTATACCGGTCACTCCAGTAAACAAAATCTTCAAAGACAGTTAGAGCATGTGGATGCTGCAATATCTAGAAGACAAGGATGTTTACCACTTTAGTTCTGGAGACTAGAACATGTAAAGCTTGCAAAACAGAGCTAAGCACAATTTATAAATAGCTAAGAAAGCAGAAGCAGCTGTGCCTCAAAAGATATTTTTCAGGAAAAGAATATGAGATATCTATTGCTTGAAAACAAGGCACTAGTTATGGGGGAAACATGGCACTAATTAAGGGGATTTTTTTTTCTTTTTTAAAGAAAAATGCTAGATAAAGCCTGTGAGATGTACAGTATGAGAAATTAACAAACACTTTAACCACATGGCAGAACACAAGGAACCAACAGATAAACACCCAGTTGCAGATATTCAAGAACACAACAGAAAATGCGAGAGTTATGGACCTGTCAAGACCTTGGATTTCTGATAAGCTCCCCTTTAATTTACCAGCCTGTTGAAGAAGATGGCTTATCTAAACTTCTGAAAACTAAGAGTGGGGCAAGAAAGACTGCACCAGCTCCTAATGCACAAGAACTGTCTGTCTAGCCAAGGATAAATGGGCCACAAGGCTCAATTCTTAAAAATACATGTCATTATTTTATACCAGTTATGTGTACCAACTGAACATCTAAACCATTGTGCTGGTACACCATCTTGCCAACTGACAGCAGCTATTCATTGGGAGATAGCCTGCCAGAGGAATGGTCTTCATGAAATGCCCAGAACATAAAAGTCCTGGCAACAGAAAATCCTCTGCTGCTATCAAGAACAGCACCACTCATCATTCACAGAAGTTGATGAAGAAAGTCATGCAGACTTTTTGTACTGTATTTCCCTACAGCAAATGCACCAGTTAGTAGCAACAATATCAGATCTCACCGTTAGATTTCACACATTTAGATCTAAAGCACTAAAGTCTACACTTAGCTCCAGGTTTCCTTGGAGATCTCCTGAAGGACTTTGGATAGTGTACATAATTCTTCATTTTCCAGCTATACCAAGCAGCTAGAATACTTAACATTTGCTTCACCAGAATAGTTTTAAGAGAAATACACATCTAAGCCTACCATAGTGCAAATACACTGGTTAAGTAGTATCAGGAAGCACAAGGGAAAACATTGTCTTACCAAATCACTTGCGACCACCTGTCGTCTGTTGTTTCCATTGTAATCACAAAAATCAATATAGTCAAGATAAGCATCAGCAAAATAGAGAAGTTTATTTGGGTAATCAATAGAGAGTCCATTGGGCCAGTAAATTTTATTGTTAATAATCACTGTTCGCATTTTGCCATCCATGCTGGCTTTTTCAATTCGAGGGTTTTGGCCCCAGTCAGTCCAGAACATCACATGAGCACTGAAAAAAATGGAACCTGTGGTTACCAATCTGAAAACAAACAAACAAACAAACTAGCTGCCTACCAAACTTAATTAGCAAAAAAAAAAAAAAAACTGACCCAAAACAAGGGGAAAACAAACAAACAAACAACAAAATAACAAAAAAAAACCCTACACTTCTAACAAATGTTCTACACAATGATACTGAAATCATTCATTTCAGGAGTATATTTATTTAAGTTATTATCATAATTTCTGTTGTAATTTTTTTGCTGCTATCCTTTGTAAATAATAACAGGAAATATCAGTATTTTTCATCATGGATTATAATCTTATTCTATGTTTCTTAAATACTAAACTTGATATGGGTTTGTGCTTTTACAGGCATGCATGGATAAAGCTAACAGGGCTGTAACTAAAGAGCCCCACATGGCTGGCAGTAAACAGAATTCAATGCACTGCAGAGCTCAAAAATCAGTAAAACTTTGTACATGACCAGTTCAAATCATAACATTCCATTTACTCTATGCCACTTGCTGTTCAAAACAGGAAAGTGTTTTTGTGACAACATCAGTTTGTGATGACAACTGGGGCTATGCAGTAGCCTGTTCTTTGTCAGGTAGGCATACCACCTAAATTGTGCATAGGTATACCTCTGACTGATAAACATATACCAGAAATTTAAGTTAAAAGTTTCCAACTAGGAAGCAAATACAGGAAGATCTGTTTCAGAACACAGCAGTGAAACAGAGCAACAGATTACTAACAACCATCATATGACATTAGCTATTAAATTAACGCTGTGAACACACCATTTAAAAAATTCTCATAGGTTTTCTCTTCCACTCTTCATTTATAATTAAAATACAGGTTGGGAATATTGTTATCATTATAAAATATGCATCTTTTCAAAACAAAACATAAAAAGTCTTACTCAATTCTGGGATCTAACACTAGTCCCCTTGGGTTTGTTATATTTTCACTAATCAGCACAGTCCTGTGGCTCCCATCCATTTTAGAGACTTCAATTGTTTCCAGAACAAAGTCTGTCCAGTAAAGATTGCGACCTACCCAATCTACCGCTATGCTTTCAGTCACGGTGACACCACTGTCAAACACCTGTTTAATAAGATTTTTTTTTAAAGGAGAGAGAGAAAGAGAGAGAGAGAACAAACTCATTGGAATCAATTGAAATATTATTTTCACACTTTTCTACAGATATTGAAAATAGGGAACTAAATCTCTACCATTTTCTAGGTCTCTTACACAGAACAAGTCACAACAAACACATTCAAAATGCTGGCAAAGATGATACCCAAACACTCTTACTAACTTCACTTGGCTTATTGAAGGAGTATGCACCCACTAATAGGAAAATCAATTTATAGCCTGGTATTAAAAAGTTTCCTGAAAGCACTCAGTTTGCTTTTTCAAAAAGCTGCATGAAATGTTGGCTTAGTGTCTACTGATTTTTTTCACTCTATGTTATCTCCCTTTTTAGTTCATTGGAATTTGCCCATTCTGTTAAGTTGAGACACAGTGTATTCATTTTCTCTCCACAATGAAGAGAAGAATAACTTAGTGGAACTTACTATTTTTCGGTCAGTCCCATTTTGATAAGCACTCCAAATTTTATCCTGTGTTGTATCAGACCAAAAGATACGATCTGTGATTGAATCAAAATCAATAGCCACAATATTCCTTCCATCCCGAATGAGAGAATAAATACTGTGTGACTGAGAAGTGATGTTGTCCACAATGATTTGGTTACGACTTGCCACTAGCAAGAGAAGATTCCCAGACTCTGTCAAAAGAGAAGAAATTAAAATAAGCCAATGAGCTACCCAACAGTAATTCTGTAAGAAAAATAACGCTGAGTAATAAAGTCTTATGAAAAGGCTGGGATTTAAACACTCTGGATGCACTGAACTTCATAAAAGAGCAAATTTTAACCTATGGTTTAGAGGTGCGTGGCACTGCATTTCTCCAGAATATTATTGTTGGTTGTTGCAGAGTTAAAACCCCAGAACATTAATTTAAATATTTTATTTCACGAAAATAATAGTTCCAATTAAACCCTTAGGTGACAGTTGTAATACTCAAAGTGATCTGCCACCAGATCACTTAATGCAAAACAATAAGGTTGTTTTGCATTAGCTTTTTTTTTTAAAAAAAAAGAAAAAAAAAAAAGTATGCAAGTGGCAAAGCTGAACATTTTCCAGGCACTACTGGCATTCTTTAGGTTGCCACCAACATTCCTTACCTGCCACTTTACAAGTCTTCCCATTGTTTTCCAGAATGTATCCTTCATCACAGTAACACCTAAAAGACCCTCTTTCATTGTAACAGTGCTGACTACAAAAGCCTGGAGGGTCACATTCGTTAATATCACCACAGGTCTTGGAGTCATTTGCAAGCTGGTATCCAATAGGACAGGTACACTGAGCTCCAAAGGGGCCTTGAATACATTCATGCGTGCAGCCAGCATTATTGTCAGAGCAGCTCTCCTGATCTGAAATGGGGTCAGGGAAAGAAATAAGCAAACAGTTAACAAAAGCTTCCTATGCTAAATGTAATACTTTGCTATTGCATTACCACCCTAAAATTGCTGGTAAAATATGCTGCACAATCATCAGTTATGCCACATGAGCCTAGACTGACGTTGTCATACACAATGCACATGAAGACAGATAATAACATAGTATTTATTTACTTCTGAATGAATGCTAAAGAGAATGCTCCTAAGCATTTATAACAATGTTTTCAAAACTATCTAGATTATACTAAATATTTACTGTACAACTCTAGACCAAAAAATGAGTTAATAAAAAATAATTTAAAGTCACTTATAATCATACCTGGCTGGGGTTCATCTGAGAATGTGCATTGATTAAAGAGAAAAAGAAAAGAAGGAAGGAAAGAAAGAAAAAGGTTATGCTTAAATCAATTCATAATCAACACAAATACAAATGCTGGCTACATGTGAGCTTTTAGATTTTTTTCATGATTTTTGAAGTTAGAAAAAGAAAATATTAAAGACTGAATCACATTTCTTCTGAACTTAAAGCATACTATGGCTTTAGTCAATGTGTTAGGGAAAACTAAGCTCATTCCCATATTGCTATATAAAAACACGTATTTAAGTCAGTGCAATTCAGAGCATAAGATCAGACTTTAGCTAATGAATTTATCATAGTCTCCTTTCATCTGCAAGCAAGTTCCACTTTGTAATTAGTGCTTTAATTACAGTGAGCTTACAATTTCTGATAGAAATGCTGCTACACTATTTATATATGCTGATTATAACATGGCTGTCATCTGGATACTCAACATATTCTGTTTCTTTCTGAAGCCACAGGACATTGTAGGCTATTGTAGATGCCTGAACAGTAACTTACTGCACAATGGGGATTCATCAGCTCCATTCGGACAGTCAGCAGAATTATCACATACTTTGCTGAGATTCACACAGATACTGTGACCTGGACATTGCCACTGCCAGCTGGGGCACCGGAAGGGCTGAGTAGGACAATCTCTCTCATCACTCATATCCCTGCAGTCATTATCACCATCACATATCCACGCTCGATAGACACAGTTGCCATTGTCACAGCGAAAAAGGGATGGAGGACAGGTCCTAGCAGGACATCTATGGTGTTCATCTGAGCCGTCTGCACAGTCAGGATGTCCATCACATTCCCAGTTAGCAGGAATACAACTGCCATCTGATTGACATTGGAATTCATTCTGGTGGCACATCCCTGGTGGTCTTGTAGCTAAAAGAGTGACATGCAACAGTTCAGACACTGTTTGAATTTTAGATGGAGATGAAAAATTACTCTGCTCAGTTCACATCTTGCATAAGTAGTTACAACACTATAAAGAACTCTGTCACTTTTAGATCGGGCCACAGAATTACAATCAATCTACGTGACATCCCAGAATTCGGCCCATTTAACTCCTCCTTTATAAAATGATGAGCAAAGCAATAGTTACATTTTGAGCAAGCACATATTGATATGCTTAATGATATCTACACACATGGCCAACACAATACGAAATTACTCTCTGAAACAAGTTTTCACTGTCTTGTGTTGAGAAATCCTCAGTTAAATGTGAAAAATTACTCAAGGGAAAAGTTTCAATATAACTCTCATGGATAAAAGATTTACAGCTTTCTACCTGAATACACTTCTTTCTTTTAAGCCTTGAAACCAAGGTGCCAAGTAAAACAAAATTTTAGAGCCAAAAGGAATGTAGACTCTGCTCTTTGCCAGAAATCTATTCTTGATCTGGAACCTACCATTTTTGAAATTTCTGCTCACAAGAACTATCTATAAACAAGTACATTTAAAAAGAATTTTGAGGTTCTAATGAAAGTATTTCAAATTACTTGATATAGCAGATAAGACAAAATTTTGAAAAGCTTCACCAAATAAATTAAGCCTTTTCCACATCAATATACTTACGACAATCAGTCTCATCTGAGTGGTCATTACAGTCAAAAACACCATCACACCGGTAGTAAGTACTGATACACTGGTCTCCACTTACACATTTAAACTCTGTGGCACTGCAATTGTATACTAAAAAAAAAAAAAAAATGTATTACCTTAGTGATTTACTTTATTTTATAGAGTTAGACTGCACCTTATTCTTCTACAGGTGCAGGTGCACAAGACAGCTATGATGTCAGGAGGCCACGTTCCAGTGAAGACCATGCTTTCCACAGGACAGAGAAAATGCAGTGATCTTGCAATCTACAGAAAATTTCGATTTCAGACCCCCGGTTTCACAACCAGCCATGAGATCAAAGGGCTTACTACAAATGCTAAAACAAGTATCATAAACTGAGTTAATTTATGGATAGGTTTATTATGCCATCTGCTATCTTGGAGCTGGTAATATGAGGTCACCAAAGACCTTTCAGGGAGCAACAGTAGGAAACTATAAAGTGGTACTGAACAAACAAAAGTTACACTCACTGCAGTCATACTCATCAGCACCATCCACACAGTCTTTGTCTCCATCACAGACATAGAATGGGTCAATACAGCGATGGTCCGGACACTGAAACTGCCTGGGTTCACAAGTACCTGTGAAAGCTATTGAAGAATGACAATAAACACAGATGTGTTTATTTTCTGTCTTCTGAGCTCAAGATAATACAGAGACAGCACAAAGACACTATCACTGACTTGCAGCATGCAATACAGCAGCTGGTAATCATACAGATGACAAGCACTTACACATTAGTATCAAGTAATTATTTCTTCATATGTAGCTGGGCCTCATGCAAAACAAACAGAAGATTCCAATCAGTAAGAAATAATGCTAAAGAAAGTATATAGAGAAACTGTCTTACTTCGCTGTGAAATAATTACAGATAATTCTAGGTAAAAACTTCCATGCTGAATTAGCTGACCACAACATTAGTTATTATTGAGATCACTCAATAAGTAAACGTTTATAACCTGTGAGCTCCAGTTGATTTTTGCTGTAAATTGCAGTGGATGACATTAGGCAGCATCATGATTAGAACAATCACATTTACCCCTTCTTACTGTTTTTTAATGATTTTTCTGCATTTTACTTGGTTCTGGTAGTTCAAATTAGTTGAGTTTTTGACATCTTATGGACTGCAAAATATTAATCTTAGATATTGCTTCTTTCTTCCTAATTTCATGTATCATTCTTACACCAACAGACATATCTATGTAGATATATACACACAAAAACAAAACACGACAGATCAGATACTTACTGCAATTTTTTTCATCTGACCCATCACCACAGTCATTATCAGTATCACATAGCCAGATCCTAGGAATACATCTGTTGTTGTCACAGGTGAACAGGGTTGCAGGGCATGAAGTGGGTCCTTGTGTAGGACAATGCAATTCATCACTGCCATCAAAACAGTCATTATGTTTATCACAACGCCAGCGACTTGGAATACACTGTCCACTGGCACAGGTAAAAGCTGATGAAGAACAAGTATTGTCTAAATAAAAATAAATAAATAAAGTAAAAAAGGAGGACACTTACAAAGATCTCCCAAATTTATCTTCCATAGTAGTTGAGTATTAGATATATTTAATATGCTTATATAATACCTAAATTATGTATCAAATTCTACAATTTGCATTAATTAAAATGAAAGTGTTTCAGCATGCTGCAACATGCTGAAAAAATTGAACTAAATTCTTACAAGCTTACATATATGTAGTCTTTTACATATATGTAGTCTTTTACATATATGTAAATATATGTCTTTTACATATATGTAAAAGACTACTTGAAGACATGATTTTTCTTGTTTTTAGATTGAAGTGCTTAACAATTCAGATTCTTGCAGCCTAAAA